>OZ005649.1:86221172-86256645 GCA_963930645.1 Salticus scenicus | reverse complement strand
TATCCCAGAGGTAAATGTCTCCGGCATGTTAAAAAAAAAAAAAAAAAAAAAAAAAAAAAAAAAAAAAAAAAAGAAAGAAATCATCTTATCCTAGTGTACAGTTATAAAATATTATTTCTACGTAAATAATGAACGTTGAATAATTCAGAGAAATCGTTAATAAATGTTTCATCGTGTTTTGCTACAGAAAATATTTTTATTTTTAATACATCTTTTGTTTTCTGGACATTTTACGACTCATAAATTCCTTCAGAATTTTTAACTCACTGTTATCATAAATACTGTGGGGTAATTAAATTCCAACAGTGAACGGAATATAAAAACACAAATTTAATGTCTTCATAAAAATATATGTGCAGCTGCATAACATACTGGATTTCGCAGAAAATGTCTGCTCATAAAAAAGTAGAGTTCTTTAAATTTATAATTCTTTTCAACTCCTTTCTTTTAATGTGTTTTTTTTAATATACAATCAAGGATATTTCGTAATGTATAATTAAAATTTATTAAGTATTATTCATTTTACTGTGAAACATTATTATTAATTTAATTTAAATCTTTTTTATTAAACATTTTATACACTTTTCTAAAAAAAAATATATGGATGCACATGTGTATTTTATTCATAATATACGTTTTATATATTTTTTAACGTTTATAGGTAACATACGTTCGAAGTTTTCTATATCCAAAGTTATTTTAGCCATCGTTCTGTTTACATTTCATACACTGGGTGCCCCGTACGTTTATAGACATTTTAAAAATTTATAAATAATGAAGGAATTGTTAGAATTGAATGACATTTGCAAAAGAGTTACTCTCATAATATATATATATATATATATATATATATATATATTTGTAAAGAAAAACAGTTAAAATTTCCAAATCGCACATATTCATGAAAAACTATTTATTAGCATGTAAATTTTTACATGTAAGCACGTAAATGTGTATTATATGCATATAAACATGTAACATGTGAATGTTTACATGCATGTAGTTTATATTGTTTGTGTTCGCCCTTCCAAAATATTTCAATTAGAAAACGAGTTACAGCACCTATAACTTCAGTTTCAGTCGACGATTGTTAGTAGAGATAAAATGTCTTCACGAATAGCGCTTTATTCACCAAATCAGCATCGCAATTAAAACTTCATGTATGCAAAAGCTGGAGGGAAAATAAAAAAGCGTGAAATTGTTAATAATAAAACCGTGCAGTTTTAATAACTTAGATTTATATATTTACTGTTACGCATCTGAGATGCACTCTATATTAACGAAAATTTTAATTATGTTTTAATCCTCCTTAACTAAAATAACTTCGCAAACCGCGTTCCGTTCTACCAAGTCTTTAAATTTTTATGAGTTTTTAAAATGTCTACAGAATTTCGGAACCCGGTGTATAATATGCATAAAAGGACATAAAATAATTAATCTCATCCTGAAAAAAAAAATCAGAAGATGAAAAAACTTTCTCAGAGTTTTTTTTTTTCAAAGAAAAACTTCATTGTAGTTCAATTGCTGTTGGAAAATGAATACTTTTAAATATTGAACACATATCTGTTTTACTTGTGATTATTAGAATCAAATCATAATCGAGGATTTTTGGACGCAGACCATAAATTAGCCAAAATAGACATGCTTTGAAATCATTAATTAAGACTAATTATTGTATCTATATTACATTCTGCCCATTCTTTACATATAATAATAATAATAATTATTATTATTATTATAATGAATATAAAAACTTTAAAATGGTCAATAATGGGCAATTTCTGACAAGATTAGTATAAGTTTTCGACTTTCAGAGTTCTGCGTTTCGGTCAATATTGGACAATATTGTGCCTATATTTCTGTACTACTGGAGAAGTTTCCCCCAAAACGTTCAAAACTTAAAAATACATAGGTATTTATTTACCAATTATAAAATTATTAACCATTGATTTAATTGCCAATAACAAATAAATAAATAAATAAACAAAAATAAGCGCTTATCTTCTTTAGATAAATAAATTTTAAATTATTATCAAAAATATAAATTTCTTTTTAATAAATAAACGATGAATAATTTCCTATTAATAATTCGGAATTTCCGAATTAATAAATTTTACAAATCACGCACTGTAAAAATTAGTTTCTTAAGAATAAGTATATATTGTCTCAAAATAGCTCCGAAACAATATATACTTAAATTTGAAAACACATGTACTCATTTTTGAGTATATTGGCATGCTCAAAAATGGGGTTGACCAATAAGAATCCGAATATTCCCATGTTTGATGCGTGAATATACTTAAAAATGAGTACATGGGTTTTCAAATTTAAGTATATATTGTTTCGGAGCTATTTTGATACAATTTAGCTCATTTTTAAAAAATAATTTCTAACAGTGCGAAAGTACGGCATATTGGTTTTGAATTTGACTATAATACATCCATGCAGTTTACAAAATTATACATTATATTTTAAATATGACGTACTAGCTTTAGAAAAATAAGTTTATTCTCTAACAATTTTTATTTTAATGAGAATTAATTTTATATTTTCACTATATATTATCAATATTAAATATTCCATAAAATCGCCTAACTTCCTAACAACAAATAAATAATTAATTCTATAAATTTAGCATCAAAGTTTAATTTCAAACATTTGAAAACTGAACATTGGCTATGTTAATATGTATTACATAACAGCGTAAAACTATTGAATAAACTATTATTAATTTGAAACTCATATTGTTAAAAAAAAAAAAAAAAAAAATCTGAAATTTCTAAAGCTTTCTAATATAAACGAATAACAGATCGACTTTTTATTTTTAGAAATAAGCATTTTTACACGCACAAACACACACACACACACACACACACACAAAGAAAAAAAAAAAAAAAAAAAAAAAAAAAAAACCCTCATACAATATACATTTAAGAAAATGCTAGACTTCCTCACAACTAAAATATTTTAAAAATTGGAATATATATAAGGTAACATTTAATTCATTTACAAGGATCTGTCTTTTACCACCACCTTTAAAATTATTTGAAAGTATATAATAACATATGATTTGTAGCAAACAACCTTTTCTTGAGAGTTGCAAGATGTTTTTTCTGTACGAAAAAGCACATAATTCAATTTGCTTTAAGGGATGTCTTCGGAAAAAATATATAAATCATTGAATTCACTGTATTACTTTTATTCATTTCTTTTAAAACTAACTCTATGTCGTTTATTTCTTTTTTGCTTTATAGGTTAGTGTTTATGATGCATTTAAAAACACTACATGGAGATTATTAAAGATTAAATAGTACTTCTATCTCGCTTATAAATCTCGATTCTTCCTATCATTAATCTAAAATAAATAAATGTAACGGATTAAGGATAGTTGCATTTTTACACAAAGGTAAAAGAAAGAAATACAAGAAACATGAAATTTATTATTAGTTTTCTTTTCTTTTCTTATTTTTACTATAGAAATAAAAGTTAGTACAGAAAAAAAAAAAACTACTTAAAAAAAAAAAAAAAAAAAATCCTAAGATAGTTTTAAATTAAAAAAAATACACTCATGTTTTTGAAAACTTCAACACTATGTACGCATGATGCGATTGAGCTGAAATTTTCAGCAAATGCAAAATATAGTGTGTTAAGCAAATGTGTTAAGCACATTTCAGAGTCCCCATGCCTCGAAACGTCTTCTGACTTGCTGCTTAAACCGTATAAACCGAGACTTGTAGCGGGACGTTGAAAATATTCTATAGTTATCTGCTAATGGATAACACAGCAATGCATCTCCGCGGAAAGATGGTGACACTTTAAGAATTTATAAAGCTTGAGTGGGGGAGAATCATTGGCCTTCGTGAAGGAGGGTTTTCCTATGGTGAAATAGTAATTTGTGTGCAGCGTAACAACAGCACAGGAATGGGAGTTTGTAACTAGTAAGCCAAAGAAAATCAAACAACCTGGAAATATGTGTGTAAATACCAAAAGATGACGTCAATCGCGATGATGGGCAACTGGTCCGCATGATGCAGACGGACCGGGCAGCTTCATCTAGATAACTGACAGCACTTTGGTCCATTGCTACATGTATATCAGTGCGTGCTTCATCATTCCATTCATGTCTGCTGTAAAGTGGGCTTCGTGTAAGAACTCATACAGGACCCTCTTCACGCAAAATCAACCATACCTGCGGCAGCATTAGTGTCATGGCCATATAGACTTGCGGACAGATTAGCAACGGTTGGTTCTTTTTTCACAAAAACCACTTTAATTTGTGGTACCATGCTGGTCATATACATCTTATATGCATGCCGGTGAACGATAACTTTCGGAGTGTATTATCATACGTCATAGTGGACGAACATCGAGTGTTGTAGTCTGGGTGCGATTGCGTGTCTTGGACTGCTTAAGCTGCTGGAAATTTGGGTAATCTCAATAGCAACAAGTACATCAGTAAAGTGCTGGAGTCTGAAGACTCCCTTCCCTTTAATGCATTCCTGGAAATATCTTGTAACAGGATACTGTCCTACCACATGCTGCAAGGGAAGTTCAAAATTTCAATGCAGCAAATAAAATACAGCTCCTTCCTCTGGCTATTTCCCCCTCTGAACATGCGTTGCATTTCGTTGGTCGCCGTCTCGCTTGTGATCCTCCTCTTACAGCTTCTACAGATGAAATTTAAGTATGCATACAAACAATACGGAATGCTATTTCCCAGTCAGACATTCAAAATATTTAAAAATCATTACGTCTCGTACAGTTATATTGAATTTTAATTACATGAACAATCGAGACAATATGCATTAAAAAAATATACAATTCAAAACATTAAAACGCATAAAATATAAATTTAAACGTTTCGATCTTTTTACAGGCTCTTCATCAGTAAAAACATCAAAAAGTAAACGAAAGTGGTTTACTTTTGATGTTTTTGCTGATGAGGAGTCTGTAAAAGGCTGGAAACGTTTAAATTTATCTTTTATGTGTTTTAATATTTTAAATTGTATATTATTTAATGTATATTGTCTCGATTTTTAATGTAATTAAAATTTAATTCAAAATATGTTTAACTCTTTGCCATGTCGTATAACAGCATGTATTACAGCGCGTAATAGCTACACTGTAAAAAAGAAAAAAAAAATTGCAAAATTACAACGGATATCCCTCATCTTGTGATGTGATAAAATCAAGCACTCGAGTTCTAAAAAAAAAAATGAAGCAGAATCTGCTGTTTTCTAACATTCTCTATGACATCAAACATTCATTTGATACAGATACGCGAATCAGCTTCAAACACAAACTAAAACTTTTAAATGTTTATTACGACTTCCGCTATGATAAACGGTAAACGAAAGATGGCGGATCGAAGCTGTGAATTCACTTTAGGTCCAACTACAAGCAAGCAAGTTGTAATTGTTTTAATTTTGATTTTATTTCTTCTTTTTTTTAAATTTGTCAATATAAGTTTCATAAGTGTCTACGTTTCGAAATGAAATCTAATCTTAATTAAAAGCTTTCTCTCATGTAACTCCATTTTGAATTATTAGTAGTAAAAGTTACAGCACAGTAATTATTTACTCCCGAAATAAAACTATTAAACAACAACTTCTCCAAACAAATTTATTTTAAAAATGATTTAAATTGCTATTACTTACTGGGACAATATATATATATATATATATATATATGTATTAGTTTTTAACTCTGAAAAATATTATGGCATCCAAAATAAGAACATTATTTGATAAATACTTACTATGAAACGTTTGTGCAATTTTTGGCATTCCATTACATATTCTTTTTTCTTTCTTTAAATTTCAAATTTCCTTTATTTTATGCATAATGATTACATTTTTATTTTTCAAAATTTGTTCGCTTTTTTAGATAATTTCGATGTAGTTTATTACGCAAAATGTATTAATAAAGTTTTTTTTTTCTCCTTAACTTGTTTATTTTGTAAAATTAATATGTTTCCAAAAATTTGGTAGACATATGTATTCAGCAAAATATAGTTTAATAAATCATTGGAAACTCTCATTTTAATTTTCGTACGTTCTAAAAAATATTAATGTATTTATAATTATTTGAAGTACTACTTACTAAATAATTCTTCTGATTTGACTAATTTAATATTTCTTTAGTGTTTGAAAAACTGACACTTAATTATTTTTAAAATAGAATCAGCAATATAAGATTTTTTTAAGTATTATTACTATTTATTTATTTAAATGGTTAAATATTTTTATGCGGATTTTTTTTTACTGTATTACAATTCCAATATTCCTTTATAAAATAGAATTTATTGAAAGTTATTATACATTTTATATTTTCTGTTAAAAATGCATAACACCTTTAAACATATATTGACAGAATAAAAAATATGAATAAATTAAACAAATTACAACAAATATAACTTTAAAAGAAATAAAAATTAAAACACATATAGCTTAAAATCAGTATATAACATAAAATAAAATAAAATAAAAACGAAAACTAATATATATATATATATATATATAATTTTTTTTCGAATGAAAAAACAAATACAACACACCGTGTTGTAAAATACAAGCACGTATTTATTTACAACACAGTTGAAGTTTACCGCACATGGTGCTGGCGATTTTTTTACCCGCACATTGTGAGGTAATCTAGCATGTTCATTTTTTACAGTGTACATAAAGTTCAGATTTCGGACACTTAAAATTCAGACACAATTAATCACTCCTTTTGAATAAAAGCTGCGTTTACGTACAAATTACGCAACTAGTTAATTTTTGACAGAAGAATTTGCTGTTCTGTCGCATCACATTACAATATTTCTAGTGTGTGAGTGTTGTTAAACACATTTATTTGTAGCTTACTATGTTCACATTTATTATGAACGTATTTAACAATTTCAACAAAGGCATGTTTTATTCTAAGAAAAATAAACAAAAAAAAAAACGGTGAAATGAAAGGTCATTTATGTAAATAAATGATGATAAATCGACCTTTATATTTATTGATAATTGATATTTTTTATTTGTGATTTTTTTTTTTGTGTATTTTTTATTTGTGTATTTTTTATTTAGTTTTATGTATTGACATAAAACTTGAAACCGGGATAAGAAGTTTGGAATGGCAATTGTACACGATCAACACAATGATTAAGGGGTACGCCAGCTCCCACACAGCACGTGAAACAATTGATTATTTGAAGGATAAAAATATCGAATTATTGTCTCATTGTCCATATTTCCTGATTTGTCGCTGAACGATTTTTCTTGTTCCCTTATGTCAAACAAAAAATGCGTGGGCAGCTATTTTAACCACCTCAAAATGGTGTTGATGCCTTCCAAAACCATGTTTCTGAGATATCAACTTCAGAGTGCAAAACCTGTTTCAAAAATCGTTTTGAACGGATCAAAAAGTGTATAAATCTTTAAGGCGAATATTTTGAAAAGCAAGAAAACTGTTTGTACCCCAACATTTGTTTTTCTTCCTACTTTTTGTAGAAACTTAAAATGCAACCCTCGTAACATAATGAATAAATGTGTTCTGTAACAAATATTTTATATTTTAAAAGTGCGTAATCTTTTAGCGACAAAAAACTTGACCAGTGTTGCATCATTAGACCATATCAAAAATGATTACTGGAGAAAGTGAGTCTTAACGGAATTAGTGTTATATTTTATATATTTTGTTATATTTTATAACAATTTATGACGTGCATAAATCTGGGTAATATTCTGATCGTAGTCAATCAATTTTATAAATATAAAAACTGATTATTTAGATAACAAAATTGGGCAAATATGCCAATTTTAAGTACGTAACAAAAAATAACATTCCTATTTTATTAAAAAAAAAATGTAAGATGTGTTTTAGAATTTTGATTAGTGGTATGGGCACATTCAACACATCTACTTCATATAACGAGATTATTATTAATAAATAATAAACGGTTTATTAAAAAAAAATACATCTATCACGAAAATTCCAAATGAATTGAGTAATAGTCCACGGACGAAATTATAACCTTTTAAATATAGTAGAAGCATTAAAAAAAAATGAAATTTCATCGCAATAATTTCAATCCTAATGAAAGACAAAGATAGCCAATAGCATTGAACCTATCAAAAATTAAATAAGCATCTACTGTCTTTTTCTAATGTCACTGCCTACTCTTTCAATGATTTAAGTAAGAAGATATAGAAAAATGTCTCTTTCTAGATTTTCTTATAGTTCATATACTATGAAATGTGTGTAATATACTAAAGTAATTTTAATATATCTAAAAATTTCCACGTAGAAAACCTTATAAAATTTAATTTAAATTAACAGTATATTTTTAATTTAATATTATAATTATTATTATTAGTAATAGTAGTAGTAGCAGTAGCATTTCATAAATAATGGCAAGAAAATTCATATTATTATTTTTCCGATAATTTACATCAGGTATTTTTTTAATATGAAAATCGTGAGGTTTAAATCACTTTAACATTTTATCATGAGATCATAAACAAATGTAATAACTTGCTTCTTCTATAAGAGCTACAATTGATAAAAATCTCTGGTGACTCGACTCGACTTTCCGAACGTTAAATAATTGAAGATTGCATAAATAAAATGAATTAAGAAATGTTGTTAAATAAATAAAGAAGAAAAATAAATAAGGTGTTTAAGTATTTTTCTCTATATAATATATTTTTTTTCATTTTAACGCTGTTTGAATTTAAATAATTTGAGCCCATGAATCTTAATGCTAGAGAATTTTCCGTTGTATCCCTGTAGAAATCTGCTGTTTAACGCTATTTGGCTTCAAATAATTTGATCCCTTAGATCATAATGTTAAAGAATTTTTCATTGTGTCCCTGTAGAAATCTGTAAGTGCTTATCTCACTTAAACTATATACTTTGTTTGATAGATATCTATATTACGCATGTATATTTTCAGCTCAATCGGATAAAGATTTTAGATACTAGGACACTCTAAATAATTTCATCCTATAGACCATAATGATAAATAATTTTGAATTTTGTTCCTGTAAACAAACTAAAAGAGCTCTTATAGTTTGTATTAAAATCTATTACATTTCATATACATATGATCTGTGTATAAATTTTAAGCTCAATGGAATAAGCCGTTTAGTCGCTATATCACTTTAAAAATATTTTTGCCATAGGCCATAACGATAAAATAATAATAATAATAATAATAATTTTGTCCTGTAGAAAAACTATAAGTACTAGATTCACCACAATCTATGCAGTTTGTGCGATAGTGATCTATAACATGTGTATAAATTTTCAGCTTAACTGAAAACGGTGTTTAGACGCGATCGCACTTTAAAATATTTGGCCCTATAAGTCATAATGATAAAGAATATTTCTCTGTGTTCCTATAAAAGAACTAAAACTGCTATGATCACCAAAATCAGTAGAGTTTGTTTTACTGAGAATTTTAACTTACGTACCAACTTCCAGCTCATTCGAACAAAGCGTTTAGATCGTGTTGGAGTGACTCCACTCGACTTTCCGAACATTGAGTAATTAACGGTTTTGTAAATAAAGTAAAGTAAGAGGAGTTGTTAAAGAAACAAAAGAGAGAAAATTATAATAGGGTGTTTGAGTATTTTTCTCCATATAATACACGATGTTTAATTTAACGCTACGGAACTTTGAGCCCATTGATTATAAAGATAGAGAATTTTCCGTTGTGTCCCTGTAAAAACCTATAGATGCTAGATTCATTAAAATGCTTATAGTTAGTGCAGCAGTAACGTATAATATTCATATAAATTTTCAGCTATATTGAATAAGGCGATTAGACGCTCTCGCACTTTAAAAATTTGGTCCCATAGGCCATAATGATAAAGAATTTTTCTTTGTGTCCCTGTAAAAAAAATGTAAGTGCTAAATTCATCAAAATCTGTACAACTCGTGCAACTGTAACCTATAACGTGTGTATAATTTTTTTGCTCAGTTTAATAAGGTGTTTAGACGCTATCACAATTTTAAAAATTTGGCCTTATAGGTCATAATGATAAAGAATTTTTCTTTGTGTCCCTGTAAAAAAACTATAAGTGCTAGATTCTCCAAAATATATTCAGATTGAGTATCTGTGACATATAATATGTATATAATTTCTTTGCTCAATTGAATAAGGCGTTTAGATGCTATCGCACTTTTAAGATTTTGGTCCCATAGGCCATAATGATAAACAATTTTTCTTTGTGTCCCTGTAAAAAGACTATAAGGGCTAGATTCACCAAAATCAATAGGGTTCGTGCTACGGTGACTTGCAACATGCGTGCCAACTTAGAGCTCATACATACACACATACATACATACATACATACACACATACATATATATATACATACACACACACATACATACATTATCGTAAAAATAGGGAAAACGGACTCAGTGGACCTCGAAACGTATAGAAACATCAAAATCTCAAATTCGAATTTTTGACATGATTACAATTCTTTCCTCACTCTAGTGTTCGGAAAATAATAGAGGAAATGAATTCAGTGAACTTTAAACCGTGTAGAAATACCGAAATATCAAAGTGAGATTTTTGACAGGATTATAATACTTTCATTTCATGAGATCGGAAAGTATAAAGTTATTCATACATTTGTGCGTGGATTTATTTAGTTATTTATTTACTTTTAATTGTAAATCACTAAATTAATAAAAGCATTTCGATTTGTTGTTTATGAAATGATTAAGATGTAAAATTTTGTTTGTTAATGTTCAAGAAGTTGAAATCTAGCAAATACGAGTATATCGTGTGTAAAATAAAATTTGTTTTAGTAATATTGTATAAATGTTTTTAATTATTCGTAAAACTGCTTTGAGAAAATGAAAATTAACCTCCATTACTAATACATTTTCAGCTAAAAACATTTATCCGTTAATGAGTTTTAGAACTGAAGTTAAATAAATCCCTTCAGTGTGAGAAATTGCGAAGTCAGATTTGGAACCTGGGGTCTACGAATTAATGCGTTATTGTTGTACCACTGAACTATCACATACAATTTCTAGCCGACATAGTTCGCTTAAGATCAATTTTTTCTTTACATTATGCATTTTAACTCCCTTGTTCAAAAATAAATGGAAAAAAATGCCCTACAGCAGTCACTATAGAGCTTGAAATTAGAAATTAGATGTTTTCCTTAAAATTGATTTGCTTTTTAACAGGTTAGACTTATAACTGATAAAATTTATCTAACTAATATATGTGATCAACTTTATCACTTTTTCAACATATTTGCGAACATATTTTCATTTCTTAAGCTGAACTATTCGTGATATAATGTTATATCTTCAAATAATGACTAATGATTTTTTTTCTAGCATTTTAGGATTAGATGTATTGCATAGTGAATACATGCCATTATACGAGAAAATGCTTCATTTACATTATCCGTATGCATAATTTGTACTAGTAAATAAATTCATAATAAATTCGTAGCTAGTGTTACAATTAATATGGGATTGCATAGATTTTCGTCCATCTCCTGAAAACTGCTGAACGTTTATGGATGTGAAAATTTACAAGATAAGGGAAATAAAGCAAAAATTCTGAGTTGACAATTTAAATTAACTTATTTCAATTAGTGGGAAATGTATACTTAAAACCGAAAACTAGTACAAGATAATAAAAACATTATTCTGCAAAGAAAGGCAGACTACAGCAACCGAACTCACTAAAAGAATGGAACGGTAAAATAAAACCAGTGGCAATGGGATAGCTTAAAGAAATATCGAAGACTAGAACTTTATGCAAACACCCACAACAAGATTTTGACAGATTTAAATGTTTTTTCATGCATAAAATAATATAAAAACAAGAAAGAAAAATCATGCAGTGCGCATTGATTAGTAACACTTTCCAACTGTACGTAATTGTTGTATCGAATAGCTTATTTAATATTCTTTGCCTACGTTATCACACAACAGACAGAAGGACTGAAAAATATACAGATAGACTAATTGATTTTAAAATTACTCTTAGGCATTTTGGAAAGAGTTAAAAAAGCTTAACGCAAAAGAAAATGCAGCATTAGATTATAATTGCAGCTTTTGATCTCTCTGAATATTTTAGTGTAGCCGTGTAAATCAGAGAGTTAATCATATAATATTCTATACAAAACATTATTTTAGAATATTAAAAATACATTTCAGTATTTTTATGATTTCTACAGTAGAAAGATTTTTTAACATAACTTTCAAAAAATTCTGTCCTAAAACGTAATGCAGTGGCATTTGTTGTTGTTGTTGTTGTTGTTGTCCCTCTAAACAAACTAGTTATACAGGACCTATTAATGCCATTTTAAATGGGGAACATTCTATAGGGAAAATATTTATAAAAAAAACACTCATAGAACACAATGCTTTCGAATGCTTTTGGGTGTCCCTGTACACAAACCAGAAGAGATATTCACTCCATTTTCAATATGGAACATCCGATAGTGAACTTCAATAAAATATATCAGTTTCGAGAAATTCCATAAATATTTACAGAAGTTAGAACGCGGGAAGACAGACAGACAGACAGATGGACAGATACACAAACTGAAATCATATTCACACTTAAAAATGTTAGAAAGTGTTAAAAACGCTTAATGTAAACAAAAGTACAATTCTAACATTTTTTTTATTAATAGTTCTTAATATAAATGGGTGTTTTTGTGTCACCCTGTAAATGTAATGCTAATCATGCTATATTCTATGCAAAGCATTTTTTTCTGCATATAAATAACATATTTCAATTTCCTAAAACTTCGTGGAAAGTAAAGTTATTAAAATTTTATTTAAAGAAATATCTCTCACAGAACGCAACGCTTTGGAATACTTTTAAGTGTCCCTGTACATACATCAGTGGTGGTATTTCCTGCATTTTATACAGGGAACATTCAATAGTGAACTGGAATAACATATTTAAATTTAAATGAGATATGTCTACAGTAAAGGTATGAAAATATGTTTTATATAAATACCTATCATAGAACATAATGCTTTGAAATATTTTCCGGTGTCCCTGTACACAAACCAGTATAGGCATAAACTCCATTTTCAATAGGGAACATCCAGTAGTGAACTTGAATAACATATATCAGTTTCAAGAAATTCCATAAATATTTACGGGAGTTAGAGCTCGGACAGACAGAGAGGCAGACAGACAGACGGACAGGCAGATACAGAACACTGAAATCATATATTCACACTTAAAAATGTTAGAAAGTGTTAAAAACACTTAACGTGAACGAAAGTAGCTTAACGTAAACGAATTCTAGCAATTTCTTATTAATAGCTCTTAATGTAACTGGATATTTTTGTGCCACCCTGTAACTCTAAAGCTAATCAAGCTATATTCTGTGCAAACCATTCTTTTTTGCATATAAATAACATATTTCAATTTCCTAAAACTTCGTGGAAAGTAAAGTTATTAAAATTTGATTTATAGAAATATCGCTCATAGAACGCTATGCTTTGGAATACTTTTGAGTGTCCCTGTACATAAACCGATGGTGGTATTTCCTCCATTTTATACAGGAAAAATCCAATAGTGAAATTGAATAACATTTTTCAATTTCATTCAGATATGTCTACAGTAAAAGTATGAAAATATGGTTTATATAAATACCTCTCATAGAACACAATGCTTTGAAATACTTTCGGGTGTCCCTGTACACAAACATGTAGAGGTATAAACACCATTTTCGATAAGGAAAGTCCGATAGTGAACTTGAATAACATATATCATTTTCAAGAAATGCCATAAATATTTACGGGAGATAGAGCGCGGACAGACAGATGGACAGACAGGCAGACAGACAGACTGACAAACCGAAGTCATAAACAATTTTTAACCTTGTTGGAAAGTGTAAAAAGCGTTAGAAAGTGTTAAAAACGCTTTACGTAAACGAAAGTACAATTCTAGGAATTTTTTATTAATAGCTCCTAATATAACTGGATATTTTTGTGCCACCCTGTACATATAATGCTAATCATGCTATATTCTATGCAAAACATTCTTTTATGCATATAAATAACATATTTCAATTTCCTAAAACTTCGTGGAAACTAAAGTTATTAAAATTTTATTTATAGAAATATCTCTCATATAACGCAATGCTTTGGAATACATTTGAGTGTCCCTGTATATAACCCGATGGTGGTATTTCCTCCATTTTATACAGGAAACATCCAATAGTGAACTTGAATAACATATTTCAATTTCATTAAAATATGTCTACAGTGAAGGTATTAAAATATGATTTATAGAAATACCTCTCATAGAGCACAATGCTTTGAAATACTTTCAGGTGTCCCTGTACACAAACCAGTAGAGGTATAAACTCCATTTTCAATAGGGAACGTCCGATAGTGAACGTGAATAACATATTTATATTTCATTAAGATATGTCTACAGTAAAGATATGAAAATATGGTTTATAGAAATATCTCTCACAGAACACAATGATTTGAATTACTTTCGGTTGTCCCTGTACATAAACCAGTAGAGGTATAAACTCCATTTTCGATAGGAACCGTCCGATAGTGAACTTGAATAACATATATCAGTTTCAAGAAATTCCATAAATATTTACGGGAGTTAGAGCTCGGACAGACAGACAGACAGACAGACAGACAAACCGAAGTCATAAACATTTTTCAACCCTTTTGGAAAGTGTTAATTATATAAAAATAATGCAAACTAATTTAGTAAATGTTTCTATTTTAAAAATTCATAAAATTGAAAATATGGTTAGTGTGATTTAGAAAAACAAAAACCTCAGAAGATAGATTTAATAGTAATATTTTAAAGAAAAGCATAGTTAATATAAATTTATATAGATTGTGAAGAAAGTACATAGAATGTAAATATATATAATATATAATGATGATAATAATAATAATAATAATAATAATAATAGTAATAATAAATTAAGCATGCGAATTTTATAAGAACATTATTATTAATAATATTGCAGTACGATTATATAGGTACTCATATACGCATATCTACTATTTTAAAGCTAATTCATAACTAGTCTCCTACTTCTATTAATTAAATGAAACAAAAACATCAAGGGAAAGATTTATTTATATAAGCTGGACTTTTATTATCATGAGGGTTTATTCTGTAGGAGGTCGGATTTCATTTATTTATACATATACATGCATACCATATAACGAAACTACTATCACAAATTGTGTGTACTTAACGTCAAACAATTTTATTTTTATGTTTTCAGTTACTAATTTGTTTGGTTAATTTTTCCATCCAACAAAAGTAATACAAGACAATAAAATCTATGCATGAAACTTCTGCTTATCACATATTTTTACACTATTATTATTTCTGAATATATATATTTGTTTTTCAATGTACTTGATAGATCAGTGTAGATTTTAGTCTACAGAAGATAGTCTTATGCACGAACAAGTGCAAGAAAAATTTTATTGTTTAAACAGACCTCAAAATACGTCATAAGATCTTTCGAATTTTAATGGAAAAAAAAAACCCCAAAAAAAACCAATGTAATCTATCTCATGCAAACTTCCGAAGTTTTTTATCTGTCTAAACTCAAAGAAAATTTTTTGAATAGCTTCCTGGATTTTTTTTTCCTTTTTCCTTTTTTCTTTTCTTTTTCTTTCTTTTTTTTTTGTGAAATCAAATGTTCTTTTGAATGAACGAATTTAATATCAGGCAATTTTTATATTTTTATACTTCCCAAAAAATGTTTTATAATTATTCTTACAGAAATCATTTTCCAAATATTTTTTAAAAAATGAGAGGGAGCTGAAATTTGATATAATTTTATTAGTTTAAAAACTGGTTTTATTTTTTTTAGAAATGAATTTCAAGCAGTTTTGCATAATACAATTTTGTATATATACATGGAATTTTAAAGAAACTTTTTCTTTCTAACCAAATGATCACTATCGGGTAGAATAATAGCAATATCCAATAGCCTATAGTATATTTTTATTATTGTTAGCGATTGATTTTTCGCTATTTAATTTCATTCCGTAGCTATTTTCAATTATATATTTAATTTCAATCAGGCGTTTAAATGTATTTTTTATTCTTAAAAATCGGTTATTATTTTTTTCTTTTTTCCAAAAATACAAATACATTGCAGATATCATATATCTAGCAATTATAATTTAAAATATACATTTCGACTCTCAGGGAATTTTAAACTTTCAAGGATTGAATTACAATTTCATCAATTTGAATTTAAGATCAAAAGAAAGTTTAATTATTTTAAACTTAAGATTACATCTTGATAATATTTAAGCTTTCTTTGTTATTAGATTTTTATTAATTAAACGTCAACAATTGGTTAATAATGACTTTTTATTTTTAATATTTTGTTAGACAAATGATGTAATTTTAATAACAGTTTTAATTTATCGAAAAATCCAGGATCCGTCTAATTATAATAGGCAGAAAATAATTTTCAAAAGTAATTGTATGTTTTTTTTTTTTTTTTTACTTTCTCTTGCACTTACGGTAGAGAAATTATTGTTTTACGGTCAAATTTTCGAAAGTGAGTTTTTGTTATATTCACATGTTCTGAGGTCTCATGAATACAAGAATCATGTTTTTAGCAATTGGTCTGTGTATCTGTCTGTTTGTGTGTTTGTCTGTGTGCCTGTCTGTGTATCTATTATCAGCATATCTCAAGAACAAATTGTAGCAGAAGTCCCAAACTCAGTATTCTAAATTTGTATCATATATGGATGCTACACTAAGCCTTTCGTTGAGATGAAGCAAATGGTTCATGTACTGGGACACTCAAAAGTATTCAAATACATTACGTCTATGGGGGAAATTGCAGGTAAGTAGAGTTTAACATCTATAAACTGCACTAAACCAAATGAAACGAATATATATATATTTTTGTAATAGAGAGAGTCAACTGGGGGAAAACAAAATGTGTATTTAGGAGCCTCGCCTTCCCCCCAGGGGGGGAATTCCCCTTTCGAGGGGAGAAAATGTTCATGATGAGTATTTTTCTAAACAGCTCGCCAACACCTTTAAAACGAATGGTTGAACCTTCGATCTGCGATAATTTAAAATAAAGTTATCTATTTTTTTTTAATGTAATATTCAGAATAAATTTAACTTTCTTTGGATATTTTGTGTTATACTACTTCTCTGATATGGAAATCGTCTGCATTCTAATAGAAGATAACTTTTTTAAATAATAATTTTAATATGTATATATATATATATATTTTTTTTTTTTTTTTTGCTGATTGAATTTGTATAGGAAAATATGGAAGAAAGTCATGTGGTGGCCACAACACACTAGTTATTTGTTGTTAAGTGGATGTGCTTCACTAATAGTGTTTTACCATTTCTAGGATAGCTGTTCAGGAATTGAAATAAATTCCTCATAGAGATATGGTAAATAATGTATGATTTAAGCTAAATATATATCACTTGTTTTTTGTATATTTATACGTTTTGAGGCTTCCTGATTTACGTAGTCAAGTTTTTTTAACGTTTGATCTTTGTCTGTGTGTATAGTAACTTAAAAACGAATAATTTCAGGAGGTCCAAATATTGTATTTAGAAATGCTTATAAGTTTATTGCTGGAAAAGTTTGATCAAGATTGATAAGTTTCAGTGACTGTTGCGTGTGAAAATTGTCTGTATAATTTTAAGAAAACTTTTAATTTTAATAACAGAATTAAATTATATAAAAAATGTAAGGTGTATTAATGAAACGGGGGATTAAGGGGGGTGGTAGCCCCCTCACACAGAACTAATTATCACATAAAACTCTTCCGAAGCCTAATTTGAATTGTTTACATAGGTTTACGTAACAATCTTACATCTTAATCTCCAACCTGTATTTATAGTATTAAATTTCAGGGAAGAGAAAGTCGTGTAAGTGACACATCATATTATTTTTCCTGTAATATATATTAAATTTTAAATTTAGACCTAGAAACCAATAAATAAAAAATATTTTAAAACTAATGTGTATTAAGCTTTCCTTATAAAAAATCATATTTTATTTTACCTGTTTTTTTTTTGGAAAAAAAATTTCTTTTTCTACAATCGGAGTTTTCTAAGTTCAATTCTGATAATCATTTGTCTGAAAATTACGATAAAGTTTTTTTTTTTCTTTAAGGAACATCAAAATACCCTTCTTTAATTTCAGTGTTTGTTTCTATCAGTGAATAATAAAAATTTCCTATCTGTAAATAGTCGTTCATTCTTAGTGTAAAAAATAACCTTCCTACTACACATTACTTCCGTTACATTAAATAAAAAAAAAATAAAAAAATAAAATAAAAAATAAAATAAATATCTATAATTCCGACCAAATGCGAATTATTAAAATACCGAATACTGTTATAATGCTAAATTCATTTGGCATAATTATTAAATCAATTATATTAAAAGAGCCAACGAAGTAAATTTTTAATGTGCTGTTGTTTTCATATACCAATATTTGTATAATTAAAATTGTTCTAATTGTAAATGAAACATAATATTAACAACTTATATATATATATATATATATATATATATAAGATTTAAGTGGTATTCATAAAAATGACCAATTTAATGCACGTGTAAAAACATTGAAGTAACGAATTCATATTGTACATTTAAAATATATTTATTTGACACAAAAACAAATACCTTTAAAAATTCCTTTAATTTATATGAATCTGCTTAATTGTGTATAATCACAGTTATTTAAGATATGAATAATATTTGATTTTTATTTAACTATGCTTTTTAACTGCAATTAAATATCCTAGTGTCTGTCATATACACTTGCAATTTTGATGATTGTAATCTTTTGCATTTCAATAATTATTTTGTATTATTTCTAGGGTTTTAAATGTTATATAGCAAACATTTAAATTCATCATACAATTATAAGATAAACATTAAAAAAAAATCACAATTTTACTCTGACTGCTAAAAAAAATACCATCTTTACATTTTAAAAACTATAAATTATTTCTGTAAACATTACATAAAAATTCTTATTAATTGGACAAATTATTTTTAGCATATTTCTATACAAATTATGCAAATGTTTAAGCAAAAATCTACAAATACAAATAGCTTTAGGAAATGATTTTCTTTTGAAATCTTGAAAATATACTTGAAGATAAATATTGACTTTTTGAAAAGAAAAAGCATAACTAAAAATATCATTAGAAAATTTGTATTGAAATTCGACAATATTTAAATTTTCCAGAAGCAAAATAATGATAAAAGCTTACAAAAAAAAAAAAAAAAAAAAAAAAAAAAAATATGAGAATATTTTCTATTTTGTGAGAAATATATACATTATAAAAATATATACCACAAAAATGAACATTTTCCTGATGGACTTTTATTATAATGAAAACACGTATTTATTTCAAAAGCTTAAACCATTTTTTGAAATCTTATTTGAAGTTTTAGTGCAACAAGAAAAATGATGTCTCCTAGTAAAAAACTGAATATTTTCTCTTTAAAATTCCAAAATTTGTTAGGGGATTTTTAATCTAAAATTACTATTTTAATAACTTTTAATATCAAATTGCCTCTTACTTAACATTAACTGTAAGGCACAGCAGTAAAACTAAATAGATAATTCTAAGAGTGAAAATTACAATTAGCAAAACCTCAATATGTATCTGGTTACATTTTTGATTATAAAAACACTTTCAAAATGAAATATTTTAAATATTTTACTATATAATGAAAAATTTATATAGTTATTGGTTTATCTTTTGTACATACAGTTTGTTAAATTATTTACAAACACTGAATTTAAACCAAAAGTATAAAAGAAAATAGAACTTAATAAAATAATCACAAAAGAGTTCTAGATTGTAATACCATTCGGTTAAAATTGTTTTACTGAGCTAACTACATTATGCCTGCCGATCAGATATTGAACAGATAACTCAGTTAAAATAGCTTCGGGGCACTAAGAAGATAACCCAGTCCATGTCTAGTCTGATTTTGATTTTTAAAAATTGATTCATAATATAATTTCAGTTTAATATAAATAGAAAAAAAGAAGTATTAAAAATATATACTTAGCAAACTCTCTCTCTCTCTCACACACACACATTTATACATAAATATACCTTAAAGAAATACGTTTAAACATAATTTATATATGATATTTTAATCTCAATTTGTATGCCAATTTTATTTAATCTTTTGCCAAATTTATAAAATTTTAATAGTAATTTGAACAAAAAAGAAAAAAAAAAAAAAAAAAAAAAGCATGTCAATTTAAGCTAAAGTTATTTTTAATTTTTTAGAAAACTAATTTGAACAAAAATATTATAATATTATTTGAACTAAAAAGTTACTTAGTTTTTATTTTAATAAGTATAGTAGCATAATAATTTTGCATTTTAACAAATAATTTTAATAATTGTAATTCCATTATATAAGTATGTAATCATGTAGTTATAGCATTAAAACTGTTTACTCCTTGATGTCCTAAAATATTTTAAAGCGAAAATAAATTTATAAATTTAAAGAAATTTAATGTATAATCTTTTAAAAAATATTTATAAATTACGTGAAACTAGAATGAAACTAGTTCTTGATAAATGTAGTTCATCTGTTTAGTGGACACTGAAAGTTAGTAATAGATAGCAAATTGCACTTAACTTTAAAGAAAACTCTAATTTACATGCAAAATTTGTACATTACTCTTTATAGCGAATTTGTCGCGCTTCTTTACACGCACACACACACACACATATACATGTGTATATTATATATATATATATATATATATATATATATATATATATATATATATATATACATGCATAGATACGGGTAATTAAGGAAAAGCTAGGAGAGTTTGCATATATTTTAACAGAAAAATTCACTGCGCGTAATTTAACAGTATATTTAAAAATCTAAATATTATTTTTTTGCTAAATATAACAAAACTAAAAGATCTATTTTGCGTAACCTCTCCTTATAGAATAGGTGTGACTGCGCGCATGGGTAGGTTAGATTGCACTTAACAATAAACATAGCATATTAACAATAAATGTCAATTTCTTTATGATTTTTACAATAGGAGGTTCTTTAAGTGTAATTTATAAAAAATTTCTAAAATGCAATACTTTGGTATACTTTTGGGTGTCCCTGTACAAAAAACCGTTGCACGGGACCTATTAATGCCATTTAAAATCGGGAACATTACATAGTGAATTTGAGTAACATACATAACTCTGTAAACTGTCTGAAAATATTTACGGACGCAGAGGGCGGGTAGACGGGCAAATAGGCAGATTTACAGTCGGACAGATAGATGCACAAATTAAAATCATATTCCCACTTAAAAAAAAAAAAAAAAAGTTTAAAAATGTTAAATCGCTTAACGTAAACGAAAATGTAATGCAAGCAAATTTCCAATAAAAGCCTTCAATGTAACTGGATATTTTCGTGTGGACCTGAAATTTAATGCTATTCATACAACTTTGAGGAGAAAGCATTCTTTAGTGCATATGAGTAACGTACTTTAATTTTATAACGATTTGTTCGGAATAAAGTTATTAAAATTTGGCTTATAGAAATATCTCTCATAGAACAAAAGTTTCTGAATATTTTCGGGTGTCCCTGTACACAGATCAATTGTGGTACTTACTCCATTTTCTACAGCAAACATCGGACAGTGAACTTGATTGACATGTTTCAATTTCATTGAAATATGTGTAAAATAAAGGTATTAAAATAGAGTTCATAAGAATACCTCTTAAAGAACACAATGTTTTGGAATACTTTTGGGAGTCCATGTACACAATCCAGTACGATATTCACTCCATTTTCAATATAGAACATCCGATAGCGAACTTGAATATCATATATAAGTTTCAAGAAATGTCATGAATGTTTACGGGAGTTAAAGCACGGGTACACACAGACGGACAGACAAACAGGAAAACCGAAGCCGTTACACTTTTTAACCTTATTGGAAAGTGTTAAAAACATTTAAAAAGCAATAAAAATGATAAATGTAAACGAAAATGCAAGCCAACAAATTTCCAATAATACCCAATAATGCAACTGAACATTTTTCTGTGGCCCTGCAAATCCAATGCTAATCGTACTGTATTCTATGAAAATAATTCTTTTGTGCATACGAATATTATTACTTAATGTTATTAAGATATGTGTAAAGTAACGGTATTAAAATATAATTTATAGAAATACATCTCATGGGACACAATGCTTTGCAATACTTTCGGTTGTCCCTGCACACAAACCAGTAAGGGTTAGTAAACTCCTGCACACAAACCAGAATAATACATTTGGAAAATAATACATGAAACATAACCAATACTTTAATAAAAGGGGATTTTAATACCGTTGGTAAACATTATCAATATCAGAAATTTCTGCAGCGATTTAAATGATGCACATTCTTTACTTATCGTCCATATTTGAGATTTAAGAATTATTTTACTTTTATATTGAATGAAATTTGACGCTGTAGGATAGAAATTGATTTTTCTGATACAAATCTTAATAAAGAAAAATACGTTTAAAGAAATTTAAAGGAACATTTTAAAATTCAATTAAAATGCCATGCGATATAATAGATTAAATTCTACCTGAAAAAAATAATCATATACCAATTTAAAATACTTTCAAATGATAATTAAAAAAAAAAAAAAAAAAAAAAAAAAAAAAATTAACACAATTTTTTCTTCCAAATCAATCAACGAAAAGCAATCGATTTAAGAAATATTTGTATGGTTTTATTTTTGCCCTTTCGAAATATTTCAAACCTTTGAAAAAATTGGCGTAATCATAATTTATGGCTTATAAAAACGAAAAAAAAAAAAAAAAAAGAATGTAATCTAATGTAATTTTTTCTATACTGATATTTATATCTACATCTGCTAATTTATTAATCAATCTTGAACACAGTTGTTAATCGTTAAAAGTTCTTACCACAAACGCAAAAGCAGTTTCTATAATTTATAATTGTAGCCTTTAATGTATCCGAATATTTCAGAGTAGCCCTGAAACCTGAAGGCTTAAAATACCATATTTCATACACAGCATTTTTTTATCACATTAAAAACAGATGTTAATTCCCCTGTGATTTCTGAAGTATAAATTTAATTAAATACTTCTGAAAATGTCTCATATACGCATTGCATTGGTATTTTACGGTATTCTTGTACAAGAGCCATCCCAAGTAGCACATGAACGTTCTCTGAACGTCTAATAACGGTTACACTGGTTCAAACACCGTGTTTCGTGTCAAAAGAACGTTCTACTCGACGTTCAAAAGCAGTATTATTCAGAACGTTCTAAAAAGGTGTGTTTTGTATCATTCATAAAACGTACAATTTCAGTTTTATAAAAAACGTTAAGGGAAACACCGTCGTAACACGTTCTATTTCAGTACAATTATAACGAATATGACAAAGTGCTCTTTTTTCCGTTATAATGTATAAAATTTTTGAAAACAAGACAGAACTTGATTTTGTTGATACAATTTGTAATAATATTCATTGGGAAATAAAAGTGAAGAGGTGGTTTTGTTTTTTAACATAATTTTAAATTATAATTATCTGATATTTGCAATTGAATTTCTCTTCGCGAAAACTCTAATTAAAATGAACGCATATCATGTAATTTTGTTGGCATACTCTATATAAAATTATTATTTGATTGTTATAATAGTTTGCTGTATTAGAAAATAATTTGGAATAAAATGGAATTATTTAATTCGATCAAGTATTTCGATATTACACTTTTGCCTAATTTATATGTTTTTAGAGTACAAAGAAATGGTTTTTGCAATTCGTCAGTGTATATGTGTATACACGTGATTTAAATGCCCTTTCGTATGTATTAGTTGGTTAGTTTAAAAATAAAAATAAAAAATTATAAGCCTTCTATATGAATATGGAAATTTTAAACCTCGCAAGTGCATAAAAATGGTTCCACGGATTTTCTTCAAACTCGCCATTTTACCTTTCATCTAGATGTACATTCGTATGTAATTTTAGGTCTACGGTGAAAAGGTTAATTTGTAGAAAATCGTAAGTGAGAATATATATAATTCTATCAAAAAGGGATCGAACGATTTTCTTCAAATTTGCTACATAACCCCTTTTTAGAGATCTTTTCACGTATATTACTTAATTACTACAAGAAAATTGACAGGCATCCTGATTAAGTAGCTCGAAAATTGGTGTTTCAAAAAAAGGTTTTATATATATATATATTTTTTTTTTAACTTGCTATGTAAAATCTTTTTTATGTGTTTTTCACGACGCATGCATTATGTTTTTTACAGGAAAATTGTTATATGTTTAATATGTTAAATCCAATTTATGTATTCTATATCTGAAAAGAGTATATAATATGTGTAGTAGTGAATTATGGAAGTCATATTGTTACAAAAAAAAAATATATATATATATATATATATTTTAAAAATTTTACACATTTCATGATTTTTTTTTGAAATTTCACTTCATTATTTTGTTAAAAAAAATCGTCAAAAATATTTTAATATAATTATATACACATATTATACATTTGATGATGAAAAATTCTTTGATTTAGAAGTTGTTCAAATATTGTACTACTTACATACTAAATGTTATAATATTACTTGAATCTACCAATTCATTATTTTTATATCAATCTATCTTTTAGAAAAGATTTAAAAAAATAATATAATTTGAAATAATACAATAAATTTGAATTATATATATATATATATATATATATGAAATATATTAAAGGATTAATTTTTGAATGTAAAATTCTAGCTGTTAGAAACGTTAGTTGAACTGAAACCTGAAGCTCATAATTATTTGCATTATCACAAACCGCAAAACATCTGCTGGTACAGACACGGTTAGCAATTTAGGCGTGCATTTCGCTTCTTGGCGATTTTCTCACTTGTTATTTTTCCCTTTTGCTTTTAAATAGCAAATGGTCAGTTTTAAAAGCTTAAAGTGTATCATTAAAGAAAAGATTTTACTAGAGATAGGGCAGTAAATATAAAACTGTAATCTCTAATAATGTTTAAATTATAAACTTTTATTTTTATTAATCTGACATTAGTTTTCACTTATTACTAACAAAAAATATATAAAAATATGCAACGTAAATCTCAGTGCAAAAAGGTATTTTCATTTAGTTATTTCTAATTAATTAAATAATGAAGTATTTTTTAAATATAAGTTTCATATATTACATATTTTAGATTTTTTTTTATTTTTTTCTTTATAAAGAAATACAATTTTATAATTCTTTTTTCTACATCATTCTTAAGAAAAAGAATATCGATTATTAGAATATAGATTAATATCTTTTGAAGAATTACTTAAAATGTATAACTTCAGCAATGAATAAAACTTGATACAAGGTATCCCCACTTTCATTACTTTGTATACCTTCACTCGCAGTTATTAAGCCAATTTAATGCATTTTTGTAAAAATGTTTGTTTTGCACTTGGAAAATAAATAAATAAATAAATAGATTTTCAAAACAATCTGTAGAATTTTAATTTTCTTGCTATTAATTTGATTTGAAATCAAACATCAACTTAAAAACTAGTATGTTGTGGCCACCACATGACTTTCTTCTATCTTTTCCTATACAAATTCACTCAGCAACAATAATTAAAAAAAAAAAAAAAGTGGGACTTTAACAAATTTTCACATTTTACCCAAAATTTTATCAAAGTCCCACATTTTTTTTTTTCTTCTCCCCTTAATTCTATCAAACTCCCACGGTTTCCGTGTTCTGACAAACTTAAACAAATTTTTGCATTTCCCTCCCAATTTTGTCAAAGTCCCACGGTTTCCGTGTTTTGACAAATTTAGAATAATTTTCACATTTTACCCAAAGTTTGTCAAAACACGGAAACCGTGGGACTTTGACAAAATTAGGGGGAAAATGCAAAAATATGTTAAAGTTTGTCAAGACACGGAAACCGTAGGACTTTGACAAAATTAGGGGAAAAAAGCAAAAATTAGTTCAAGTTTGTCAGAACACGGAAACCGTGGGAGTTTGTTAAAATTAAGGGGAGAGAGGAAAAAAAAAAAAAAAGATTTTTTTTCTAAGTTTTTTTTCGTAAAAAGTAAAAAAAAAAATCGATAACTTTGTTTTAAATTATCACAGATTTATAGTTCAACCATTCGTTTTAAAGGTACTGACGAGACCTTTCGAAAGATACCCATCTTGAAAATTTTTGCCTTTATCACCCTGTTGAAAATTTAGAAAAAGCGGGATGGCAACGCAACCTGTAAGACGATTTTTACCAAAAGTTGATAGGCACTAATTTATGTCAAGGTGCAACTACATACCAATTTGTATGAAATTCTGTGCAGTAGTTCCAGAGATACAGTTGCCACAAAATTTTGTCACACACACACACACAGACAGACAGACAGACAGACATTTTATAAAAATGGTAAAATCGTGTTCTACATCTCTCAAAACGTGTAAATTCATCAAAAACCCGAAATCGAAAATTTTTACGAATCCAATACTTTCTTCTATTGAAGATAGAAGAAAGTAATAACAACTTCATAAACAGCTAATCGTACACTTTTTACGATTCCATGTGCTGCTATTCATTTTTTAAAACGGTAATGGATTAAAGAAGGATTTTTTTGTTTTTCAATAATAACTGGTTATTTAACTGGTCATTTAAAACGCATAAGACTATGAAAATGCGCATCAACAAATTTTCAATCATATCGAATATTTTTAAGGCCCTTTAAAACAATTACAGTTAATCAACCTTAGTTTAATTTATTTATAGAGAAATATGTATGTTAATTTCTTTATGATTATTGCAGCGTAGTATTTTAGAATTTAACTGGTAAAAATATCTCTTTTAGACCAATATTTATTCGAATTATTTTTTATACTTTTACATAAATTACTCGTACCACATGCAAGATAATTAATAAGGAATTTTCTAATATAACTAAACACCTGATCGACATATATTAATTTCAATGAATTCTAAAACTATTTATGGAAATGAGAACGCAGGCAGATTGATACACCATTCTACAGACAAACAAAAGTTATTAATTCTTTTCAACTTTATTTGAAAATTTTAAAAACGCATAACTGATAACTCAATAGAAATGCACTTTGATCAAATTCCATTCACCCCCTAATTAGATTCTTGTGACCAAGTAAACAAATCATGAATATAAATAATATACGTATACTTTTTGTGCATATTCAGGATATTACAGGGAAATTTTCAGGATGTTTCAGAAAATATTCGTCATAGAACGCAATATATCCTAATTCTTTCGTAAATCCTTGTATAAAAATCTAGTCGTATTTTTATACTATTTTCAATAAAGAACATGCCTTAATCAGCTGAATAATAATATATCAGTATATCAGATTAAACTTATTCTAAAAATAATCAAGGAAAGGAAAGAGTAGACAGACAGATGAACCGAAATCTTAAATACTGTTCAGTTTTCTTGGAAAGGGTTAAAAAAGATAGAGCGTTAATCGTGTTGAATAATACTTACGCTGTACGATCCCTGATATGTGTGTGTGTTTATTTAGCAATACACAAGCCATTATTATTTTTATTTTTTAACATTTCCCAGCAAAGTTGACAATCTTATATGATACTGGTTTTTCTATCTCTTGATCTGCTTCTTCGCGCTTTAATTTTATAAATATTTTTAACATGCTCCAAAACCTATATATATATATATATATATATATATATTTCAATTTTACTATGCCTTGCTCTTGACTGAAAATGGTATAAATAGCACTGGTGCTTTAGATGCGGTGATGCCTGAAAAGAACTCTGATATATTATGGTCTACCAGAGATATTTCAGTAAAACTTATTTTATTATCTTTTTATACAGCGTAAAACATAAGAAAACATATATTACATACATACGTTCACTTATATTACATAATTAATGTAATTCATATGCCTAAATACATGCTTTGTATAAAATGTGGCATGATTAGCATAAGATTCACTTTGCGACAGAAATATATATATATATATATATATATATATATATATATATATATTATGGTGCATTGGGGGATATATGTGAGAATTTCTGAGTTCATATTTAGTTCTTTTATGCTTTTCAACATTCGAACAAAATCAAAAAGCGTTTGTAATTTTGTTTTGTTGGTCTATCTGTATTTTTGCTCATTTATTCAGTAAATAATTTTAGAATATTATATTTTTGATATGTTGTTCAGGTTTACTTTGGCTCTATCATTATTGAGAATAATAAAAATAGTACTGTTTTATGCACAGAAACTCAGAAAACAATTCCGACACATTAGGGTCTATGGGAGGTCTTTCCTTAAAGCATATTTTAAAAGTTGTATATTTTGCACAAAATAACAAAATTAGCATACATTATTCTGCTGTAAAATGCAGTGTTTCCTGTAGAATATGATTTTAAAATTAATAAGTTTATAGGGCTTTACAATCGTTTTCAGATACATTATGAGATATAAGCCGAAATTGCGCATGTAAATTTTCAGTGTTGTAAAGGTTTTTTCTCCCTTTCTTTTTTCTTTGGTATTGTATGTAGAACGTATGGAAACTTTAAACGATATACAAGCTTATAAAAAAAATAATGATCCACTTCATGCTTTCCCTTTCGTAATAATAATAATAATAAAGGTACAAACCAAGCTTTTATGAGATTTCTTTCTCCGTAATTAAAAACACTATACAGTTTAACGCATCATCATTGAGGTAAATTTCACTTCAGATTGAACAATATAACGGATAAAGTGTACTTGAAAAGAATTTTCTAATTTATACGAACTGCAAAACTTTTCTCTTTTATTAATTAATAAATTAGTAAAACATGTGTAATTGCTGCAATAATTGAATAAAATTATTATTTTTTTCTTTCAAACTACATAATACAATAGTTATGTTTCATACCGTTTAAACAGTTTTTTCTATTAACCCATTATTTGCCAAACTAATTTTCTATTTTTTTTTCTTAATTAGTGAATTTTATAAGTTTTAGTAAAAACTATTTAAGAATTATAACAAATTTCAAGAAATTAAGCATACTACCGCAGATCGTCCTATTTTTGGGACAGTGGCAGAATGCATTATCTAAAACTATATTTCCATTATCATATTGTCTAAAACTATTAAAAAAAAAGTAACGTCCCAAAAAAGGGACAATAATAAATAATGGGTTAAAGTAATAAAAACAAAACACAACAACAAGAATAAATATAAATTTCTAAATATTCCATATGATTTTAAAATATTCAGTCTGGAACAAATAAAAAGCTAACTATTTTATTGTGTTTCTTTCTTTATGATTATAGTTTTTCTATGCAATTTTTATTGATTTTCATTAATAGTTTTCTTTCATAAAAATAACAGTGCGTGTAATTCATTTAAACAAACCAATTAAACAGGCATTTAGTATTTTAATTACGATCAATTAAAAAAAAAAATTATTAAAATTTTTTGAAAAAAAATAATAATACATAGACTAAAAATAAATTAATTCCTTTTTAATAATAAAATTAAAATAATAATAGTGTGTTTTGTTAAATCTCGCCAAACGTCAAATCGCTATCGTCGAACTTCCTCTAGGTTGCCAGCCTATGTTGCGAGCCAAAGTGCAAAGTCAATGACATATGGCAATTGGCAATGAGTGTTTAACCATGACATCACCCGACAAGTTGAAAAAAGACAGCTGCAGAACACAGATAAGTCTTTCATTTTACATTATATATATACATCAAAATTTAACAATTCTATTAAATATGTAAAAAATTCTCGAAAACTGTTTAAATTTAAAGCCAAATTAACCTGAAAATAATTTTCTTTTTTTTTTTTTTTTTCAAAATTTTAAAATGGTTCATTTTAGTTCTTTTTTTTCCGTTAATTTTATATTATTATAGTTTAACGATAAATATATTTGAGTATTAATTTGTAGTAGAGTGATAAGTTTACTTCTTAAAAATATTTTTGTGTTTGAGTGCTGAAATTTAATTTTTAACATTTAAGCATAAAAATATTTTTAAAACATTAACTTAAAAATGAATCCCCCCCCCACCCCCCCCAAAAAAATCAGATATGTTTAGATGTTATTATTATATTATAGTAAAGCAAAATTAAGGGATAATATTAAAAATTAGTTGGCAGGAAGTTCTTTAAAAAAAAAAGAGTACGTTACTGGAATTTTATATTTTATATTGTTTTATTTCAGCGCATATAGATGGAAAATTTATAATTTCGTAAGTCAATAATTTAAATAAAATTTTCATACATATGCATGAAAATATAATATTGTTAAGTATATGAAAATTTCTCGAAATCTAATTAAATTTACAATAGCAAAAAAAAAAAAAAAAAAAAAAAAAAAAAAAAATAATTTTAGTCTTTTGGAAATATTTTAGATGTACCTCTTGACAAATGTTTGTTTTAGTTTTCCATCTGTTGTGCATTATAATAATTTCGGAGTAGAATTTCCACACGTTTAGGTATTAATATGTAAATTTATTCATAAGTTAATGTTTTAAAAATATTTTTATATTTAAATGCTGAAACTTGGAATAAATTTCAGCATTCAAAAAAAATATTTTAAAATTATATCTATGAATGATTAATTAATAGTCATGTGTCATTAAATGTCTAAATTCTGTAACTAAACGTTAATAATGCACAATCGATGGAAAAATAAAATAAAACTTTGTTAAGAGGAATCTTAAAATGTTAACAGTGTCTTTAAATGTTAACAGTGTGTTTTAACAATGCCTTTGTAAAAATCTACATTTAAAGTATTAAAAAAACTTTGAAATTAAAAAAAATATTGTTGTCAATTTAAATAGATTTCAAGAAATTGCTTTGTATGTAATAATATTATATTTCAATACATTTATGTAAAATTGCATAATACTATGACAGTAATTTACAAAAACAAACAAACACACACACACACAAAAGAAAAAAAAAGAAAGAAAAAAAGAAAAAGAAAAAAGAAAGAAAGTAAAGAAAAAGAGAGAGAAAAAAAAAAAAGTACACACGTCACACAATTTTAAGGGAACATACGACCCTTGGAACTTCAAAAAACATCTATTTAATTATAGTCTTTTTTTAAGTAAATCATTGTTAACTAAGCTTTATTGGGCATGTCTAATTGTTACCTATAAGATTATTGTTTATTTTGAAATATAATTTAAATTCTGTGGTGAATTATTTAATAATTTATGTGTTAATAATAAATGTGTTTTTTTTCACCTTTCACGCAGGATATCTCTGAAACTATTTAATATATTTTCTTGAAATTTTCACAGATTATGTAACGTATCAGATCCTTCAAACTGAACCTAAATTTGTTCCAGTTTAGGTTAAAAAAAAAAAAAGTTCAAAGATAATTTATTTTTTAATAAAATCTGAAGTATCACCTGTATAAAAAAAATATTGGGAGGGGGGGGGGGGGCATACAAATTTAGATTCAGTTTGAAGGACCTGATATTTTACATAATCTGTGAAAATTTCAAGAAAAAATATTAAATAGTTTCAGAGATAGCTTGCGCGTAAGGTGGAAAAAAACACCTTTATTCTTAACACATAAATTATTAAATAATTCACCACAGAATTTAAATTATATTCCAAAATACGTAATAAACTTATAGGTAACAATTAGACATGTTCAAGGAAGCTTAGTTAACAATGATTTACTTTAAAAAAAGACTATAATTAAATCGATGTTCTAAGGATCGTATGTCCCCTTAAAACGTACAAAGAACGTTCGAAGAACGATTCAAAGAACGTTCGAAGAACGATTCAAAGAACGTTTTAAAACGTTCAAAGAACGATTTTAAAACGTTCAAACAACGTTCAGGACGTTGCAAAAACGTATATGAAGAACGTTCTCAGAACGTGTCTGTAGAAACAATGGTGATGTTTACACGTGTGCAGAACGTGTTTTGTACCGTACTATTCGACCTTTTGAAGATGGACAAATAGACGTCTATGAAACGTTCAAGCTGAACGTTCATAGAGCGTGTTAGTAGAACTATTTTTAAACGTTCAGAGAACGTTCCCGTGCTGCTTGGGATTTGTGCTTTATGTGAAATTTTAAATAAAAAGCATTCTACAATGAGTGCGAATAACAAATATCATTCTGAAGAAATTCTAAAAGAATTTACAAACACTAGAGACGAACAAATATAGACAGATAGACGGATGGAAAGACAGACATATAACGTTGTTTAATCATATACGCTCTTTTAAACAGTGTTACAAAATGTTAAAGTACTTAATAAAAAATAATATGCAATTCCAGCCATTTTCAATTATAGCTTTTAATATATCTGAACAATGTTGCGTGGTCGTGTAAATATTAATTCTAATACGATAATGTACTATAGAAATCCTCTTTTATGCATGCGAATGATATTATGTGTATATTGGTCGGGTGATATTACATATATATTAGTAAACATGAACTGATAGTAACATATATTTCTTTCAAAGAATTTCATTAACATTTACGGGAGTTAGAGCGCGGATAGACAGGCATGAAGACGGACAGAAAAAAGGAAGTGGTAAACACTTTTCAACTTCGTTTTTAAGAATTAAAAAGAAAATATAATTATAATTACCTTTTCTTCTTCTTTTTTTTATTTTTTTTTTAAGTTTTCAAGTGAATATGTAAATATAAAAGCCATAAATATGTCAAACAATTATTCTGCACTATGAACTTGAGCTGTGCTGGTATCTAAGATGACTCATAACGCTAAAATACAATTTCTATGTCTATATAAGGTTATACTTGCGTATTATTTGTATCGTATTATTGGTAATGACCGTTTTTGTTACAAAATAAAGAAAGGACAGATTATATATATATATATATTTAACCATAAAATAATGGGATTTTATATTAATTAAAGAAATAAGGGACACTTTAAATATTTCTATAATTATTTTTTTATTTAATTTTTTATCTACAATCTTTTCAATAAACTATTTAATGAAAGGATGTTTAATTAATTTTTGACACTTTAATGATTTAATTGGTTACAGCGACAATATTTTGAGAACTAGTTTTTAAATAATATTAAATGCATTTGACATTCACATTATAATGTATATTTAGTAGTCGGATGAAACAAAAAACAAAATTAAACATATACTATTCTTGATTTTTAATAATAAGATTCAGAGTAATAACTTTTAAAAAGTACTTTTTTTTTTTTTTTTTTTTTTTTTTTTTTTGTGCATATTTCAAATAATTTTATGTGTGTATATTTTGCATAGACTTACATATGTAACAAGTTTTTAAAAGAATAATCTTTTTTTTTTTTTTTTTTTTTTTTTTTTTAACATTCTAAATACTATGAAACATACAATAATTATAATATCTCCTGAAAGACTTTTACAAAATAGAATATTGAAAAGATATATTCTTCTGTCAAACTTACTATCATTTACATGCAGTACCCATTCATACACCGTATTTCTAATTTTGCGGTTCTTTAAACATACTATGGAAATTATGTTCTGATTAGTAACATTTTAATTAGAATAGATGAGACGTATTTCATATTTCTAAAATTAGGAATAAAGACGTTTCTAAATGAACGCACCATAGAAACCAGTCCTTTTGATGTGTTCATTAACAGAATGTCATTGAATGTATTTTAGGTTTCTGGAAACAAGATTTGTATAGATTAGAAAGCGGGGAATTTCTAGTTTATTTTGAAATTGTTTATAACGAAAACAAGTAATGTCTTGGAATTGATGTTTATAGCATTCACATTAGTAAATAATAAATTTAAAATAATTATCTATTCGAGCAAACAGTTTATAGTTATAACTTATAAAGATTAAATATAAATAAACATTCAATAAAAAATTAATGTAATCGATACAATGAAGAAGTGTCTATTTTTCTTTCTTTTCTTTTCTATTTTTTTTTTCTTTTTTCTTTTTTCTTTTCTTTTCTTTTTTCTTACGAATTCGTTAAAGAATGTAACATGTTTTAAATTAAAGTATTTTTATTTATTTATTTATTATGAATAAGAATTTAAATGCATGCATTAAAATATAGCTTTTTTTATGACTGAAAAAGTAAAAATATTATTTATATTTGGTTAAAATGTTCTAGTTTTATTTATGCCAGTGTTTAACAAAGTAAAATTAATCAAGGAACGCTAGTTATATATTTGAACGGTATCCCAAAACAATTGATAAAATATATTTTAATTTTTATAAAGTGATGGAAAAATATATACTTTTCCTTCATAATACACAACATACCGTGTAAATATTTATAATTTTCCTTTCAGTACGATCCAATTAATTTATTATTCCAATACAGCCCCTGGGTGAAAAAGAGAATGGCCGAACCTATGAAACATTTTCTGACTGTGTGTGTCTGCGCCTCTGTAGAACTTAAACGAAGAGAAATGAATGGACAAATTTTAGTGCTACTTTTTAGAACGTTGACCTTCTTAAAATTGTTATTAGCTATATTTGATAAAAATCTGCGTGATAGGTTAAGGAAAAAAAATAATATATATATATATATATATATATATATTTAATGCTTCTTACGACCGAATTTTTAAAAATTTCCCACATTTTTATATTTTTATAGATATATTTATCCTAATATATAGATATATTTATCCTAAATATATTCGTGAATTAATTTATGGATTGATTGATTAGTTAATAAAAAAAAATATTTTTTATGTTTGAACGCAGAAATTTGTAAATTTGTAACAATTGAATTCTTTACAAGGAGTTATGAAATAGGGTGCCTATATAACTTGCTATAAAGATAATATAACATGATAGATTGGGTTGTGAGAATTAAGTCCGATTGACTGCACTAGGGACCTAAGCCTGAGGGAAAGTGCCATCCGTGGGGGACTTTCTAAAGGGTTCTAGCCCGTATTTACGAAAGTTTCTGGGAAAACCACGGGAAGCTCTGAACAGCTAAGTCGACGAGCGCGGCCTGGGGTAGAAACTGGCACCTCACATCTACCAGCTTATTGCTAGTGCTTTAATAATTTTGCTTGCGACTGTATTATATGACAGTTATTTATTTATACACATATTTTATGTGTGTTTTACTGTAATGTTACCACTATCTTGAAAAACAATTTTTTGTGCATTTTAATGCTCTAATAATATTTAAAAATTACTGTTTCCAAATAGTGCCGACAAAAGAATAAAATGCATCTAAAAAATATGAAAGGTGTATATTCTGATTTATATATATACAGCCTTGTAAGAGAAAATCACAACACCAAGGAGAAAAAAAAATGCTGCAAGTTTTCGTCGAAATTTTACGTACGTACAGGACAGCTTTTTTTTTTTTTTTATTATGAAACTTGAAGAGAAATATATAATAAAGAAACATAATTATCAATCATAACTAAAGAAAGTATAGT
>OZ005649.1:86155972-86220972 GCA_963930645.1 Salticus scenicus | reverse complement strand
ATTTAATAATAAAGAAAAAAAACCAAAAGAATAACTCTTCATTAGAACATTTGCATAAAGCAACCAATGAAATATAAAGTGAAAATCATGTACACTAAACGGATACATACCTAAATCATATTTTATTGCAATACAAGCTGTGAAAGTTAACGGAAGAAGGAAAAAAAGCTATAAAACACGCAAATATAAATGTGAACAAATAACATATAAGAATTAAAGAGTTTTAGATAACATATAATGAATCAGCTACCAATTCAAAAATTTAGAAAAAACAGATGTACTAAAGGTTAAAAATACTAAATGAAATACATGAGTGAATGTCAGTAATTTCTATGTACATAACTCTATGACAAATTACACAGGTCTACAGAAAAAATGTTGGCAATATTCGATTTGATAATTTTAGGTGATACTTATTTTGAGGGTGGGGGTACTGAAACCTTGAATATTTCACCTATAAAATTATACTGTTTATAGTATCACACGTTCTTAAAGTATATTATACGATTTTATAGTATATTTCCATGATTAATAATAATTTATCATGGAAACATACTAGAAACTATCGAAAATGAAGAAATTGGGTCGGAAGACACACTGTATTGGCAAAAATCTATACGTGACAGAGAAAAATAGGTTTCAATTTCGCTTTTATCACACCAAAAAGCATGAAGATCAACCAAAATTATCAAAACAAGGTTTTAGATGTAGGCCTTGGTTATAAGTCTACTTGTAATTTCTTTTTTCTTTTTTAATGTTTCTTAATCTATAAATTTTGAAGCTTTTGTTAAAGCTCATATATTTATAGTCAGCAAAACTTCATAAAATTATTAATTTTTTTTTTTTTTTTTTTTTTAAGGAAAAAAAATTCCAGATGTTATTGTAATATAATATTCGTTTAGATAAAAGAAAATGATTAAGATTTTCTATAGTTTTAAATGCAATTATTTTTAGATATAGAATTTCAGGTACATAAATTAAAAAAAAGAAAAAAAAAATCTCGTGGTGTTACTAAATTAAAATTTTTGAGAAATAATCTTTGTCACGTGGAATATAAAATTGATTTTTTTTTTCTTTTTAAGTAGAAAATTCCAATAAATATTTTTTATCGCATTCAATGACGTATAATTTTATAAGATAATTGTTTATATTTTGTTGAAAAATATGAGAAACATTTCAACGCAAAATTAGTAGGTTATTGACAAATCTAGAAATGTTTTTCAGAAACAATAATATTCTACATTTTTAAAGAAAAAAGAAAATTAAAAATGATTAAAAATGACGATACATTAAAAAATATATATGTTTTAATATTATTCAAAGAAGCAATAATGAATGTGTTACTATAAAGCGTACAATATTGTTTTTTACTGAAGCAGTAAATTGTATTGAACACACTTTTAACTTTTTAAAATAACTATTACATTTCTATTTCCTATCAATACTATATTTATGCCTCTAGAAAAGTATTTTTGTAATTCGATCAATATTTTAGATTAAAAATTATTTATACTTATATATATATATATCTTACCAAATGAACCAAACTAAGATTTATTGAATATCTTTATATATCAAAGTTAATAATTGAAAGTAAAAGACATTCAATGGAATATTTTAAAATTAAATTTAAAGGCCTCATGTTATTTCAAATTAAATTTTGTGTGAAAAAAAAATGTTAGAACGTCATTTCGAAATACATTTAATCAATATCCTAAAGAGAAACCGAGAGGGATATTTTTGCATTTTATTTTTTCATATCGCTTAAGACTTATTGATTTTACATATGCAAGATTATTTTGAGGGGAATTTATTTCAACAGTTATTTAAACGTTAAATGAGCTTTTAGGTTTTAGAATTTGTGAAAATTTTAAAAGGCATGAGAGAAATTTAACAGCATGCATATCATCTGCCTTCTGAAACAATTAATGCAGTATTGAAATTAAAAAAAAATATATCATTAAGTAGCGATTTTAATTTATAAGTTCGCAAAAAAAGAAGGAAAAAAAAAAATTTTTTTTTTTTTTTTTTTTTTTTTTAACTATCTCTAGCAACTGTTTATAAATGTGTGATTATGTTGCTTAATACAAGAAAAATTGGTCATATTACTGTATGCTTTAACTAACTGCTACATGCCACGTCTAAGTCAAATAGCGTATCTAAAGTAGGGTTAAAAACAATGGTTTTTTAATAAGTAATAAATGAAAATTAATAACCAAAAAACTGAATTCATGCCTTGTCTGTTGTATTTCTAGTAAAAGTTTAGATTAATATTTATCTGTAATATATATACATACATACATGAATACATGCACATATATATGTTTGTGTGTGAAAGAATAAAATATAACCAAAATTTTAATGTATGAAAAGGGATTAAATAAATGCTTTGTATCGTACGGAAATAACTAATTTACAAAGCATATTTTGAAGTCATTTAAAAATAACTATAGTTATAAATATTTATAAAAATTTTATTCCTTTTTACTTTATAAAATACTTTACATTTTATCTAATTTGAAAATTCTGGTTACCAATTGCATTCTATATTTTGGAAAAAAAAAATATATATATATATATACAACATTTAACACGTTTGTTTATTATTTTACAAAGCTTTACAGAATAAGCATGTTCACACAATGTTGAAAAATGTCGCAAAGTAAACTCGACGTTTCAAAATTCCATTGGTATTATCTTGATCCGGAGTGAAGGAAAATTTGAAGAAAGTAAAAATGCAATAATTATATAAATTGTAAGAAGTATCCAAAAAGTACTTTAAAAAAAATAATTAGTTTAGACATAAATTCGTTCAAACACAATTCTATTTTAATTTTAAATATGGAGCGTCGCACGAGTAAACAATTTCTATTCGAGCCTGCGCAGTTTCAGCTTGATTAGTTCAGGTACCGCCAGCACCAGATGGCTTTGTAATCGATGAGTGACGTAACTATGATGTAACCATAGCGTAGTACACTACCCATTGATCCATTGTGAGGAATATGCTTATTATTGGAATCTTTGTTATTTTGTTTCCTATAATTATATTATATTTTCCATATTATTATTTTATAAATAGTATCTAAATACAATTATTGGTATTTCTAGTTTAAAATGTATTTGTTCTATATCAGGAATAATGTGACAATATCCAGCTTAAAAAATTACATAATTTATTTGTCTATAGTAAAATGTTGTTCATAAGATTCTTGGAGAAACGATTCTTAATGCATGGGACCTTGAATCGATGGAGAATTATGCACTGAGTAATATTACAGTTTTCTATGCAATATTAATAAGAACAACATTTATTGAGAACAAAAGGAGTACAGTTCTTTAAGGAAAGTTCACTTTTACAAAGTTTCATTATTCACAATTAAACATTCAGTTATGACAAGAACCACTAAAATCTTATATAACATTATTTCGGAGATTAGTTATTAGAAACAAAAAGGAAAAACTTAGATATGACCTCCTTATACATCTCCGAGCAAAGCAACTGCTATTACTTTTTTCTGCATAATATTAATAATAATAATAATAATAGTAATAATAATGTCAAAAAATAAAAAATGAAAGGGGTGGATGTCTTTTTCGATTCAAGTATACTAGTAAAGCCGGAAATCGCCCACATTGGGGATCTGAAAATATTATTACAATTAAAATCCTTTACATTATTTATATTTAAAAGTTGGCGAAATATTTATTGATAAAGAGAGTACTTCTAGATATTTTTATGAGATAATAAGATTGTTTAATAAAATAAATCCGTTGAGACGATGAAAATCCATTGCTTGATTGCATTATGCACGAACGTTGGGAATTAAATAAAAAAGAATTTAAGTAAAGTGAATGATTTTTTTTTTTTTTAGATATTAAATTAACCTTTTTAGATATTAAAATTTATTGTTTAAATCAATATGTAGAAACTTCTATTTATAGAAATCCCAATATAGTTACTCATACATTTCATAGTATAGAAACGTTGCGTACTTGGGGGTTCGTGAGTTGTAGGGGCGTGCCGTACCTTGACACCCATTGCTGCACTAGGACCTCTGCGACTGTGCATGCCTCTTGATTGGGAATGGGATATGCCTCAGGCCACTTGGTGAAATAGTCCATCACGACGAGGATGTATTTATTTCCACTGGAGGTCCGTGGCAAAGGACCCAAGATGTCGATTGCAATCCTATTTCTAACAGACTGCAAGACGACAATTACGGCAATGTCATTAAAGCAGACAAAGTGCCCTATAGAGAGCACGCAGGCACATATAATGTTCCAACTATTAATGAAGTTTCAGTTGTTATGGCTGGTGACCCATGTGAACGTCGAGATATTCGCATACAATGCAGAGATAATACGATACAAATAATTCAAGACAATCATCGTTCTTACGATGCACTGCAGTATCCGTTGATATTTTGGGAAGGAGAAGATGGATATCATTTAAATATTAAACAAAGGAATCCAACTACAGGTACAACTTATAGATTATTTTATAATTTTTTTTTTTTTTTTGAACCAATAATTTCTGTTTATCTTATAAATATTTTTATTTGCAGGTGAAGAACTGATCAAGAAAGTTAGTGTGATGAACTTCTACGCATATCGGTTGATGATTCGTGCAAATGAAGATAATAACATTCTCCGATGCAGACAGCTATTTCATCAATACATTGTCGATATGTATGTGAAAATCGAAAGTGAGAGATTACGATATATAAAATTTAGTCAACGAAAACTTTGTTCTGAGGAGTACATTCATTTGCGTGACGCCATAATCGGTAACGTAGATGCAACAAATGACATCAACAACATCGGTACTGCATATATTCTTCCATCATCATATATTGGTAGTCCGCGTCATATGCAAGAATATATCCAAGACGCCATGACTTATGTACGTGCATATGGCCGACCAGATCGTTTTATCACATTTACGTGTAATCCAAACTGGGACGAAATTAAAAATTTGCTGTTGTCAGGTCAAACATCGATGCATCGCCATGATATCACTGCACGTGCATTCAAACAAAAATTAAAATCTTTGATAAATTTAATTACTCATCACTCGGTATTTGTTGAAACACGATGTTGGCTTTACTCTGTTGAATGGCAAAAACGAGGTTTACCTGATGCGCATATTTTGATTTGGTTAGTGGATAAAGTACGCCCAGAAGAAATTGACAAAATTATTTCAGCGGAAATTCCGGATCCGAATGTTGATCAAGAATTGTTTGACATTGTTACTACTAATATGATCCATGGTCCATGTGGTACTCTAAACATGATATCACCATGTATGGATAATGGAAAATGTACAAAACGTTTTCCAAAATCATGTCAAACTGATACTATCACCAATATCGACGGTTATACATCTTACCGTCGTAGAGACATAGACAATGGCGGTCAAACATATGAATTGCGTCTGTAAAACGGTGTAAGAATAGACATTGTAATCGCTGGGTGGTTCCATACTCACCATTGCTGTGCAAAACCTACAAAGCACACATAAACGTTGAGTTATGCAATTCGGTGAAGTCTATCAAGTACATTTGTAAGTACGTTCATAAGGGCAGTGATAAAGCTATATTTGCTGTTCAAAATGTAAACGACAATGACGAAATAACACGTTATCAAATGGGCCGATACATAAGTAGTAACGAAGCTATTTGGCGCATTTTTTCGTTTCCTATACATGAAAGGGATCCTGCTGTTATACATCTGGCTGTACATCTCGAAAATGGACAGCGTGTTTATTTCACAGAACAGACTGCATTACAACAAGCTTTAACAGCTCCAAAAACAACTCTTACTGAATTTTTCAACATTTGTAATCGACAAGATGTTGTTGGTCAATTCGCAAAGACATTAATGTATACTGATGTTCCCAAATATTTTACATGGAATAAACAATCCAAAAATTGGGAACCACGGAAACGAGGCATTCCAGTCCCAGGATTCGGCGACATATTTATGACAAATACTTTAGGCCGATTATATACAGTCCATCCTAAGCAACGCGAATGCTTTTTTCTGCGTTTGTTATTAGTTAACGTTCCTGGACCGACATCCTTCTAATATTTGCGAAAAGTCAATGGTACTATATACGACACTTACTTCGATGCGTGTCGTGAGTTACATTTATTGGAGGATAATAACCATTGGGACCTCACACTTGCAGATGCAGCACTGAGCTCATCTCCACAGCAAATTCGTCAATTATTTTCAATAATATTGACAACGTGTTTTCCATCTGAAGCGTCAGCTCTGTGGGACAAATATAAAGACTCAATGAGTGAGGATATTTTGCATCGGATTAGAATTACTAATCAAAATCCCAATATTGAATTCTCCGCAGAAATATATAACGAGACATTAATAATGATTGAGGATATTTGTATTCTTATTTCGAACATGCCGCTCATCCATTTCGGCATGCCAGCGCCGAACCGTCCAGCAGCAGATATCATCAACAGCGATGTTCAACGTGAACAACTGTTCGATATGACTTCTTTGGCTACTTTTGTTGCTAATAATGAACAATTGCTTACTGCTGAGCAACGAAATGTATATGATCAAATTAACGTATCAATTGCAGCACAACAAGGTGGATTCTTTTTTTTTTGGGTGCACCAGGTGGCACTGGTAAAACAATTCTCATCTCACTGATACTTGCGCGCATTCGATCACAAAATCATATTGCATTGGCGATTGCTTCATCAGGCATTGCAGCAACCTTACTTGATGGTGGTCGGACTGCGCATTCAGCACTTAAATTACCTTTGAATATTCATACAAATCCCGAAGCGATGTGTAACATAAAGAAGCATTCAGGCATGGCTGAAGTTTTGAGAAAATGCAAAATTATTATCTGGGATGAATGTACAATGGCCCACAAGTATTCGCTTGAAGCTCTCGACAGGTCCTTGAAAGATATTAAAGATAATACTAGGCTTTTCGGTGGTGCTCTACTGCTGCTGTCTGGGGATTTCAGACAAACATTACCCGTCATTCCACGTGCGACATATGCGGACGAAATAAACGCATGTTTGAAAGAATCTTATCTATGGCGAAGTGTCAGTAAATTATGCTTTACCCTTAATATGCGCGTTCAACTTCAAAATGATCCATGTGTGTCAGGATTCTCTGAACAATTGTTAGACATTGGCGATGGTAAAATTCAATTGTATGAAGATACACAATATATTCGACTCCCAGAGAATTTTTGCAACATGGTGGCTACCAAAGATGAGTTAATAAAAAGTATCTTTCCAGATTTGCGTCATAATTATACTAATCATGCATGGCTACGTGAGCGAGCTATTTTAGCCGCAAGAAATTTAGATGTTGACGCAATCAATTTTAAAATATAACAATCATTGCCTGGTAATGAAATTACATTCAAATCGATTGACACTGTTGTTGATCCTGATGAAGTTGTCAACTATCCTGTAGAATTTTTAAATTCACTGGATTTACCTGGAATGCCACCACACAATTTTCGATTGAAGATTGGCTCACCTATAATATTTCTTCGAAATTTGAATGCCCCGAAATTGTGTAATGGAACGCGACTGGTCATAAAAAAAATCATGGGCAACATTCTTGAAGCCACTATTTTGATTGGAAAATTTCAAGGTAAAGCTGTACTTCTACAACGGATCCCAATGATTCTTTCAGATTCACCTATACTACAATTTCCAATTCGCTTGATTTTTGCTATCACTATTAATAAGTCACAAGGTCAAAAAATGACAATTTGTGGCTTAGATTTAGAAAATCCGTGCTTTTCTCACGGCCAATTATATGTTGCGTGTTCCAGGGTTGGAAAACCTTCGAATTTGTTTGTCTATACTCCTCAAGGATTAACCAAAAATATTGTACATCCAATGGCATTACGATAAATTAAGTTTTTGTAGAGTTTAAGTTTTTATTTAATACGAACTCTACATTTCACTTCGCTCATACTATACACATACTCACATGCATCGATTGATGGAATTGTGATAAATGTACATGTAATGATGTTAGATATTGTAATAACTTTTTGATAAAAATTTTCATCAAATCGGTCCAGGTTGTTACAGCTTATTCAAAAAAGAGGGAATTTCCATGTGAAATTCGTTGCTATCAGAGATTCTCTCATAAATTGAAATATTTGCCGTATGAAATAAAATTTTGTGCTGTTCGACATTCAGCGGAGGTTTTAAATAACAAGTAGCAAGTAGAAAGTACCAAGTAGCAAGTAGCAAGAAGCAAGTAGCAAGAAACAAGTAGCGAAAATTTCGGTAATTATGTCTTTTACGTTATAATCGGAATTCACAGTCACCGTTCACAGCGCTCTATACCTGTTTCACTTATATACCACATCCTTACATACTTACAATAAGTTAGTTATTTTTTTTTTTTAGCAAAATATTCTCTAGAAATAATTTATATGAGAAAACAACGTTTGTCGGGTCAGCTAGTAATAAATATAAGAAAATACAATATTGTCCTGGTCTACATGAAAGATTTTCTAAATTATATAATAATAATAATGTTCATCTTGTTGCTAAAGCTCCCCTAAAATTAAATTCATTACTTCCTAAGAAATTAGATCCCCCTCCTTCCAAATTAAAATCAGATATTTACGAATTACCATGTAAAATTGATAATAAAACTAGCGATTATATAGGAATGACCAATAGACCTTTTAGTGATAGAATGAAAGAACATATAACAGTTTTAAAATATAACAGATCCTGCACTACTTTTTCACGTACGTATAAAACTAATCCCTTCGAACCTGATTTTGAAAATGCCCGAATAATTTGTAGTACTAACAACTGAAACCAAGTTCGCATTTATGAATCTTTTGAAATTATAAATAGGAAATCCGAAATTTGTAATGATACGTTATCCATTAACCCCCCTCAATTTATTTTAAATAGCGTGATATGCTGAAAAGTATGGTTTTATTACTATTTTTATAAGATTAAATCCCTTTTGGATTACAGGAAATGGGTTACATTTAATATAATGAATTAGAATTAAATGTTATATTTATATTATATTTATTATATTTATTTACTTATTTATTTAAAAAAAATAGAAAATTTAATATTAATATTTGTTATGGCATGAAGAATTTTGCCTATATTATAATTCTGCTTCACAAATACTTTATGTAGTAATTAGATTGTAAATGTTAATTTTGATATATTATTTCTCCTCTATAGATGAGACATACATGTGAATAAGTAAATTTTTGCTCTAATAAATTTATAATTGTAGTTTTTATTTATTTAGTTTTTATTTTATTTATTTATTTATTATTATTTTTTTAAGTGCACTGTAACCTTAATGAATGAATTCTTACACATTGATATACTTTAAACACTATATGTTTTTGAATATATTTAAAGAAATACATTTACAAAAGTGATGTCATGAGATAAATTGAAATTTATTTAACTTTAAAAGAACTTTGTATTATATTTTCTTGTAATGATGTAAATGATTCTCTTTTATCCAATGTAAGATTTAAATATTGGAATAATCTTCATCTGATTTATGATGATTTTGAATCAGAAGGTATTTCTTATTTAGGTGGAAGTAAATTAGCAATTTTGACAGTTTCATTTTATAATTTATGCTTTTCCTTTTATAATATTTAAATTAAACAAAAAAAAAAAAAAAAAAAAAAAAAGAAAGAAAGAAAGAAAGAAAGAAATACTAAATAAAAATCAAACAGTGTACTATTATAAGATATTTTTAAATACGAAGTACATAATATCTTAATTTTACAAATCTAATTTTTCTGTTATATACCATTCCATTATTTTCTCAATGCGGAAAATATAACACATCATTTTAATCTTGCAAAAAATATTTAAGGGTTAGAAAATTATATATATATATAAACTATCATTTAATTACTAAAATGATTAGAAACATTTTGTTCAAAAATATCTGCTTAGAATAAACCATAAATGTAAATAAAGATTATATGCATAACAGACCTTTTAATTTTGAAATTTTGAACTAATTTGAACTTACGCATTTAAAACAATATTTTCGGTAAACATAATCGGCTGTTAAAAACTTTCTACAATGAATGTGTTCAAATATAAATCGTACACCTTGACTGTTTGCCAATGCAGATTTGAAGAGCTTTCAAAGAATGCTTAAATGATTTCAATACTTATTTCAAATTTCTAAGGATTTCAAACCCCTGTCTAATCCCAATATTGATTGTCCGTAGAAGGATTATAGAGGACGGGAGTATTTTTGAATAAGGCTTATTGAAAGAACAGTTTGCATAGTTTTTTTTAAATAATCTAAAACAATGCAGCAGTTATATAAATAGTCCAACTGATATGTGCATTTAAACATTGTGCTTATTTTAAAAATAAGCATATCCAACACTTTTATATATAATAATAAATATTATACATTACACGTAAAGAAAAATGTGTTTAAACATCTAGTCTATTTACCTAGAATTCTTCACCAAACTATATTATAAATATAATTTAATTTACATTGTAGAAAAGAGAGCTGTGTAGTTTAACAAAGACATTTTTTAAACTAGAAGATAAGGGTGCATTTTTCTGCATGTACTTTATATATTTAATTTAGAAAATCTTATATTCCTGTAGATTATTTTGAGACATTATAGAAATATTTAGCGAACAGTTACCCAAGCAATAAATTTGTTTACACGGTAGATATTTTAAGCAGGTGAGATAATTAAAAAATAAATAAATAAATAAATAAATAAATTGTACTTTTATTTTGCAAATTAGAGAATAATTTTTTTTTTCTGTAATCGTAAAAAAATATCTGATTGGATATTATCTGGCATTATGTTTGCGCATTTTGAGTTTTAAAATATTGGAATAGTAAAAAATGCAGAATTATTTAAAATATATTAAGTTTAGTTAATATTAATTTGAGTTTTGCTACTATTTTCTGAAATTTCAGAAAAATAAAATAAACTGCCCTATATTTATGAAATTAAATGAACCAATCCTTATTAGTTAGATGTCATTTGCTAATGGGGTAATAAGGGATTTACAAAATATTTTTGAGTCTTTGTTGTTTTAGTAAAATTTGCAATAAAATTTACACCTTTAAATTATATATATATTTTTATGAATTCGTAATTCAAATTGCTCTAAACTGTTTAATAATTTAAACTGAATGCCTTTTCCAGTTGAGGGCACTTTCATATAACCAGTTATGGGTACCCATGTTTCTTTCAATTGAAAAGTGTGTTTGACTTACAAATTGTCCAATATGGTCTTTTATGTCAGCATAACATATTTTATTAGTGCTTTTATTAATTTTTAGGCTTTTTAGCCATCTAAACTTGAGACAATTCAGCCAATTCATAAGAAATTGATTGTAATGTGCTGGTTAAAGCCATTAACGATTGCTTTGTGCATAAGAAACCCAGAAAATGGACTGCCCGAGAATATGGACGTCCTAGAAGGATCTATGTCCCTCCAGAAGAAGACTCCCTATATATGGTAACGCCACTTTCCAAACTGTCGGAAAAGCGCTCCACCGTCTGATGATGAAATCTATTTCTGCATCATCTGTTTGGAGTACCTAACACCACGCCTAACAAGAGCCAACTCAAAGAAATGCAACGAGTACGATCATCTGGTGCGTTTCAAGTGTGTCATTATGTAAGCAAGTTACTTCACTTGCGAGTATTGGTATTGTGATTTGGCGGACGAGAAAAATAACGAATAAAATTTCAAAAATATCATTCCCTGTTGTTACTTTGTTTACGGAATCCTTACAAAATAAATAAATTTTGTTATTTTCTGTATTTAGGTTTTTATTTATTTATTTATTTATTTATTATTATTATTATTATTTTCCCGTTTATAGCGGATTTTTCAGGTGTGTTCACACCAGGGTACACATTTATTTGGCCAAAAATGACTGCTTCAAAAAATTAGCGATAATGATTTCTGGTTGACGGAATCAATACAGATACTTCATCAAACTTTAGCTAGAGACTCTATCTTTTTATTGGTATTCATATGTTTTCATTATATCTACTCTATCAAAAGTTATAAGCCAAAATCAAAACCGTGCCAACAAACGGAGACCTTCCCCAATCCTTTAATTTAAGTGGTTGAAATTGCCCCAAACTGCATAAAGCTTTACGATCATTAAAGAGAGTTTTACGATTGCTTCTGCACAACAATATTTTTATCCATTTTATTATCTTTAAACAAATGTATTTAAAATTAAGTACCGATAAAACAAATATTTGAAAAATAATAAGTAGAAATTTTAAAACAAGATAAAATAAATCAATAAATAAATAAATAACAATAATAATAATAATAACAATAATTTCGTTAACCATTTATTTTTGATATACACTTACGGTTATTTTTAACAAAAGAAATATGATATTAAATTGTAAATAGTGTCCCATAAGTCTGTAAATTTTTTTAAATGTCATAATTGTTGAATGAATGAATTGATAGAAATGAATGTGGTTTGCTAAAAAATCATTCTCGTAAATAGTATTTTTTTTTTGAAAGAATAATAATGATTAAGCTATTTTTCGGTAGAGGGCGTCGTGCGTGATCAGATTACACATTTCCATGAAAAACTCTACTCAATCACATGCAAATGTTTACAGGTATATAAATCCTATTCTATGTGCTCGTCATCGCAACAAATTACTGTTTGCAAACGAGTTATAAGACTGCTAACTGTAGCTTTAGTCGGCTCATCTTACCTGACAAAAAAACATTTTCACCAATAACGCTTTATCAACCAAATCAACATTGCAATTAAGACTTTGTGTGTGCATAAGTAGCAGGAAAAATAAAAAATAAACTATTCTAATCTAAAAATTGGGCAATTTATAGAACTTTCATTTGCCTATTTTTCTTTCAAATCCGTGCGAAAAATTTAACTGTTTGTCAAACTATGGTCGACAAAAAAACTTAACTATATATATATTTCTCTTTACCAAAAAAGTCTCTCTTCACAAAAATGTTTTTTTCGCAAACCGCTTTCAACTCTATCAATTCATTCAATAGTTATGAATTTTTAAAATGTCTACAGATTTATAGGACACCATGTATATTCATGTAAGTATATATATGTAGTAGTATATGTGACTATAATTTTTATGTTTCAAGTATAAAATGTATTAAACACTATAAATATATAAAATTTTCAAGAAAAAAAAATATCAAGAAAGAATGTATAAAATTCTCCGTTTAAAACGAAAAACTGCATCGATTTTTCTACAGTAGTTCATCTTCTAAGTTCAAATCTTGTACATTATGTCCTTTACTATGTGTTTTTAAAAAGTTAAATAACTTAAAAAGCTTTTCGGAAAATATAAAACTTTATATAAATGAATAAAATGCAGAAAAAAAAAAAAAAAAAAAAAAAAAAAAAAACAAGAACAAATTAAATAAATCAGAATCTTTTATAGCCTTTTACTTTAAAGACATTTCTCTCACAATTTACTTATTTGTTTCATGCAGAAGTCTTAGATTTAAACCTCAAGAGATTTGAATAGAATATTTAAACATAACTGTTTTCAAAAATGTAAATGTAACTGCATGCATGTTTTGTGCTTTTAATTTATGTATATTTACAAAATGTTTCAAGAAATTTTAAAGCTTATGTTTTTCTCAATATAAAATAAGTAATATTTGTGTAAAACATATTTTTATAAAATTAATAAGATTGAAGCAACCCCATTAAAAATCCATCACTTTTATTATGCATATAAGTATCGGAATTCCTGTGAAATATTCTATAAAAAAATTTACCTCTTCTCTTTTAAATATATACATAATTCAGAAACTAGCTTTTATTCAAACTAAATAAGATAATAAATTAAGGAAACTGAAAAGAAGTTGTGCCGTTACACATGAAAGCGTAACAAATATTGCAGAAATGGAAACAAATATCTTAAGCGATGAGAACGTCATCATATATATAACGTAAAACGTATTTGAAATGCAAATATATTACTGCTGTTACAAGATCAGATCATGAAAGTGTAAGCGTTTTTGAACGTCGCATACTTATGAACGCGTGAGAGTAGGAACATCCCATCACCGAAGTAGCGAAAAATATTTTCATACCTACGTTGGGATTGTACAGTAAGTATAAGTAATCGTTAAAATATGGGATATCTTATATTCGTGCGGCCGGTTAAATCTTGAGGAAAAGAAAACAGGCACTACCAATGAGAATCTTTAAACAATATTTAAAAACAGCACTTTCTCAAACTATTACAGATTTTATTCCTGGCGCATGAAAAGAAAATGTTAGCATGGAAAAGGTTTTACAGACTGTAATTATTATGGGGTTTTTAAACCGAATGCCTTCTCATGCAGCGTTGTTGGTTACACAACACAAAGTTTTTTCCTATTCCTGAGCTTCCCAATAACGGCACTGTATAGTTTATGACTAGAACACTGTGGCGGGTTTAATGATCCTATTTTTCGAACAGTGTTAAGTGGCATGTAGACAATCAAGTAATTTTATTTATTCAAAAAAATAAAATGTCACTATTAAAATTGCTGGATCTTTTGTGTTTGCATGAAGCATGTGAAATTATCATTATATTCAACTTATGAAACATTTAGAGGCAATTTTGATCGGTGACAAGTATGAAAACATTATGTCCGATCACTATTTCATGTCCATTTTGCATTACTATAGACTTAGGCAATAGGAACTTCCACTAACTACTTGATTTCTCATACAGTCGGTAACAAAAGTCTCCGAATACTAGCAAAAATTCCTATGTAAAAAAAAAAAAAAAGTACACTTAATACAGTTTTGTTGAGTAAATCCTTGCCGACTCCTGTTCATAGTCAGTCTTAAAACAGGATTAGAAAAGGATTTATTTAACAAATCTGTATTAAGACAAAAATGTTAATATTTCTACTGACCGATTCAAACCGTGTTTTACTGACAATTCTTCTGAAACTGACATTGCAGGCTGCATTTAGAAACGTTAATCTGACAAACCTGCAAAACTGGTAGAAAAACAGATCAGATTTGCACAATTACCCATTGTTCCCCAGACCAGATTGACAAGACGAGAGGGCGCGAAATTCTTTTACCAGCACGTTATCAGTGAGACAGTATCCTACTTGGTGTGTGTGTGGGGGGGGGGGGTAGTTCTGGTGTCATATTATCTCTTATAAGAGAAACAACAGAAACCCCTCAACTCATGAAATTAACTTAAAAAAAATATTGTTATTCTGATTACATTTTTCCCTTTGTATCTGTCAGTTATGCATCGTACCTGCAGTTTTAAATGTATTCTTCTGTAAATAGTATAATTCTTAAAATGCGTGTGAATAAAATTATTTTTATAAATTGCTTTCATGATGATCTATGTATCGAACACATAGCAATTGCCTATAAGGTTACCACCGCAACGATGGCATACTTAATGAAAGGAAATGACAAGGATTTGACGTTAGTAATCGAAGATCCTTGTGAAGAAGTACCATAAGGCGGAAAAGTTAAAGACACCCAGAAAAAAGTACTGTTTCTCGTTCCTATTCTTTATTACAAACAAAATTTAAATTAAAATTAAAATCGTTGCTATGTTATCTTCTTCTTTTCTTTATTTTTTATCCACGTGCACGTGATTTTTTTTTCTAAATTCAATTTTATTTCAATATAATAAATTATGGTACAGCTTTAATTTTTATTATATATATATATATATATTGGTTTTTAAGCTCTTTTTTATTTACACTTTATGATAATTCTAATTTAGTTGTTTTGTTACTATGGCTAAGAAAAATATTTCACACGCTGTGGACGTGAAACTTCTAAATGGACAAAATAACGTGATGTCATATGTTCTGTAGAACATTTATCAACTATAGTGCATATAATCTTATAAATGGAAGAACCTTTAAATTAATTTGTATTTGACATTTGCCAAAAGCATACAATTTGTTACTAAAAGCGTTCAAACTGATTTCTTGAAATATTTCAATTTTCTGTTTATTTATTAGGACTAAGGGCCTATTAGTATCAATCTGGGATTTTTACGTTGTCGATATCGATAGTTGGACATTTGTCGAAATATAAAATTTATCGAAAATATAATTGAATAATTTGAAAGCGATGTTATAATTTGAAAAAAGAAAAAAAAAAAAAAAAAAACTATTAGTCCTCCGTCCTAAACTAAATTCTGCTTTTGCCAGAATTTCATCAAAATCTTTTTTTTTTATTATTATTGTTGAAAGAAAAAGTAAAGAAAATTAATAATAATCAGTATCGTTACAAGCGATATCGAAAAAGCTTTTTTTAATAATTTTGAATTAGGAAATAAAAAGTGCGCGTGAAATAATATGAAATAAAAATAAGTAAAAAAATAAATTTAATGATTTAATGTTTTTTTTTTTTTTTTTTTTTTTTACAATTTTAAGAGAGCTTCTGGTTTTAACAACATCATTTTATGTTTAAAGGGATGTTAACTAAATTGACTAAAACTTCATTATCATTATATATGCTAAATATATTACATTCATTTATAACTTAAAATCTTTTTGATTTATTCTTAACAATGTATTCTTTATAATGACATACACTAACTACCAATAATTATTTGGAGACTTTCAAATATAGACGTTTTGTCAAATATCTAGAAAAGTTCTTTAGAAATCATCTTGAATCTTTGGTAGTATAAACAACATACATATCATATATATCAGAAAAAGTTGTGTTCTGAGGTGAAAAGGGGACCAGTAAAATATTAAACAAAAATCAAAATGTTTTGGATCACCCTGTAAAAAGTAATGCTTTAAATTCATTTTGGCTGTAGCATGTGACACTGACGTTTTTCTCATTATCTGAATAAATATTTATGAGGCTACTGCGTATATTCATGGGGATATAACTTTTTTTTTAAGATTGCACAAAAAAAAGGCCACTTTTTAAATTATACCACGTAGGGTATTACATGCAATGCATAGTCATTTTAGGAAACTTTGGATGCTACATACAACACAGATTTTTGCAAACAGAATGTAAAAATGCTAAATATTTTACGAAATATAAGAATTATTACTAAATCCTTCTTAACTACGCATGCGCAAGCTTTACTTAAAAAAAATGCATAATTTAATAGCCAAAAGTATTTAGTTACTTATATGAAAGCCATAAACAAATATGGTGTAAATTCAAACAATTATGAGTTATAGAATGAACAGAATTTCAGTTCCTTTAAAAATAAAATATATATGACTGGGGGTTTTCAATATTTACTTACAATCAGCAAATACTGTATTGCCATTCGGTATTGATAGAATCAAAATAAAAATGTGAGTAAAACCCACTCATAGTTTAATTACGATTTTGAGAGTAACTGAAATTATGTTCATTCTACAATTCATAACTGTTTTAATTTGCATTGTATTTGTTTTGTGTTTTGATATAAGTAACTCAATACTTTTGGCTATTAAATTATGAAAATGTATTTTTTTTAAAGCGTGCGCATACGTAGTTAAAAATTCTGTTGTAAAAGTGCTCATATTTCGTAAGATATTTAACATTTTTGCGTTTTTATTGCAGAATGCTGTACCTACTGTAGTATGCAAAGTTTCCTAAAGATCGTTTTACACTGGATCTTATACAACACATGTTAAAGATAAAAAGTGGCAATATTTTTATTATTTATACACACACACACATACATACACACATATATATATATATATATATATATATATATATATATATTTAAAATGTTTAAAGAAACCGTTATACCTCCATAAATATATGTGATAGCCTCAAAGAAATATATACAGATAATAAGAAGAATATTTATATTTACTTGTACAACACAGTAAAAACTCATTTCAAGCAACGCTTTTTACAGGATGATTGAAAAATTTTGATATTCCTTTATTTTTTTTAACTGGTCCCCTTTTCCTCCACAGGTAAAACTTCTACTGAATTATATGAGATGTGACATGTTCTTTATACTCCTAAATTTTGAATATGATTGCTAAAGAATTTTTCTAGATATTTTACAAAATTTCTAAATTAAAAAGTTTCCAAAAACTTATTGGTAGGTAGTGCATTTTTATATATTTTACAGCAATTAAATCTGTTAAGTATTTTATAAAGTTTTAAAGGCGTTTTTGACTTATTTTCCTTTTTTTTTTTTTATTGACATTTTTTTATGATAATGGTTATGATAATTGTTACACTGTAAACAATAGGTTCAAAAAATAAGTATACATTGTTTCAAAATAGCCCGAAACAATATATACTTAACTCATTTTTGAGTACATGACATGTGAAACAAGATGATATTAGGATTCTTATTGGTCAACCCCATTTTAGAGCATGCCAATATACTCAAAAATGAGTACACGGGCTTTTAAATTTAAGTATATATTGTTTCGGGGCTATTTTGAGACAATATGTGCTTATTTTTAGGAAACTATTTTTTACAGTGTATGATATGTTTGTTAGGACAATGGGCAACGTTTACAGGTTATATATTATGTTTTACTGAAATATTAAAAAAAAAAAAATCTTCTTTTTTTTTTAGTTGTATACATTTATTTTTGAAAAAAGAAAGTGGGAATAATTAAAATTTAAATCTTAAGCAGTTGTTTATATGTATGAATAAATGTCTATTCTCTGAATTCCTTTATAATTCAATTCCTTTAAAACATTTCAAACAGATAATAAGAAATATTCAATTATGGATTTCTTTTTAATATTGATTTATATTTTACTGAAAATCGTACTAAAGTATCAGGCTTAAAAATAGTTAAGTATATTGTCTTATTTAAAATAAATTATAAAAATGTCAACAAATTATACGTAAATTTTGATAATATAGTCCTGAACAATATTTCTCCTTGATGCCTAAATTATTATATCCCCCAAAAAAATTATATATATATATATATATATATATATATATATATATATATATATATATATATTATCATTTTCCTAACAATTTTTTAATAATAATAAAGTTTGTTTTTCCTGAATCAATATGACTTTATGTAAGGTACAGCTGTCAGGAGATCCATAATGTTACCAAGTATCTGAATCGAACATGAAAGCGGGAAAATTCCACACCTGGGATTTAAACTGTTATAAAAGTAAATGACTTTTCCTTCAATTCTACCTTTTTCTATAAAATCGCGTTTAGAAAGGGTAAATTTAAAGTGAACAGGGACTTGTGCATAAAAACGGACAGAAGAAACCAAACAAATAATTATATTTAAAAGACATAGAATAAAATAAACAATTCCAGTTTGGAAATCTTATCAAAAATAAATAAATAAGATATCATACCATGTACTAAAATAACTTATTTTAAACGGTCCTAGCTATTCAGTCTGTTAAATATTTGTTTTAAAAGAGTATATGTTATGTTCAAAATATTTATAGAAATTATTGGTAAAATTAAACAAAATAATGTTTTGATTTTAAATTTGTGTTAGTTTTCAGTATTCTTAAATTTTGTCTTTCTTCATTATTTTTGTATTAGTAGTTAGGGCATTAGGGTTAAGAAAAATATATTAATTAAAAAAATATGTGCACTTTACTTATTGAAAACCATAATTTGCATGCTCACTTTCTACAATACCCCAGACAAAATTGAGAATTTTGTATGTTTCTTTTCATCTGATTTGTCTTATTTTGATATTTATCTGTCTTTGATTTTTAACTATTCATCAATTGCATCGATGTTTATCTTTTGTTATTAATTTATACTACGGTAATTTTTTTAAGATTATATGTATGTGTATGTATATATGGATACAAGGTGTACCAGTAAGATAGCATAAACTCTACAGAGCTAGGTGCCTTTCCCGAAGCACATAAAGTTGTTTAAAAAATATATATGTCTACCACAAACAGCTTTTTAGGAAAATGGGGGGAAATATCGTGTCATATTTGGTGCAGTAAAAAAAAAAAAAAAATGGAAACATGAAAATCGGTTTTTACATGGATTTTTGGGCAACGATTCTAAAAATAGCCATTGCGCACACCGGAAATTGTATACGTGTGTTATGTCTAAAAAAACATAACACTGTTTTATTTAAAATTAAAGGTTTTCAGTTTTTTTTATTTAAAAGCTTTCTCATTCGGAATTCATTTTTATACTCTGCAAATTTTAATCAAAATCGATCACGATTTAATCATTTAAAATATTTCCGTTTTCACTCTGAAAAGTAGCATTTTTCAAAAAATAACATAAAATAAAAAACAAATCCAGCAATTCAGGTTTAAAACGATATCTTAATGGATTATCCTTCCAAAAAAATTACCAAAAAAAAATAATAATAATAGAGAAATCACTATAAAAAAAAAAAAAAAAAAAAAAAAAAAAGATTAAATAAAATCAGAAAAATCCAAAATTATCTTGTCAGCAGTCAGTGTTCCGATTTTGCATTTAAAATTATTTTTCTAAGTTTTATTTCCATGTAACTCTAATTTCATGAGATTGCTTATTAAATTTCATTTAATTTGAGCGATCACTCGTAAAAATAGCTTTAAATTTAATAGTTTTCCTTTCCAAAAACCCTAAGTCCAAAAACAGCCTTTTTTATTTACTAAGTTCTTAAAATCGGAAGTCAGCCATGTTTTCTTAAAGCTTTCGAACTTTCCCGCGCTTTGAGAGGGGGAAATTCCTTCTAGAAGCTTACGGATCATTCCCCATGACGTAGTTAGCGTCACCTCTAACGACGATAGCGTCCCTTTCGAGGGCGCTCATTGGCTGGCTTCGAAGAGAGCGCGAATTTCCGATCGCTTTCGGGCAGAACAGCAGAACAGCTTGGAAAGTGAGGTTGGACGCGCCAGCGGAGGCCGGGGATTAATTCCCGTGCCGAAGCTTGACTCAACTGCAAGTAAAAAAATAATTTTCATCGTAAAATGAAACGAAAACAGCTTTTTCCCTATTAAATGTTTTTTCTTTGTTTGAACGAGATGTATTACCAATAAGGAGCAGGTGCAGCAATTTATAATTGGATGTTGTAATTTTTTTTTCCTTCAAGCGAATTTTCGTCATCAATTAGAGCCGACATGCCGGTACCCCGTAAATGTTCTTCAAGAGAGTTTAAGCTATGGTGACAAAATCAGATTGGAGCATTTTGACCTTCTTCAAATGTAATTTCAGCAAGTGCCATGTTCGAATATTATAAATACCTTTTAAGCGTTTATCAAGAAGAGTGACCGGCGCCATGCCTAAATGTCGAATATCTTTCTGTAAGCAGATTTCAAATTTTCTTTTCCGGCAAGTAATTCTTCAAGAGGCCCTGTGTTGAATTGAGGGATTTTTACCGACCATCTCCTTATTATGTAACGGTTGTGCAACTTTAATTCTCATGTGAATGGAGATTTCATCTTAGTTTTATAGAACGATTCAGATTTCAATTTTTTTTTTCCGGCAAGTAATTCTTCAAGAGGCCCAGTGCAGAATTGAGGGATTGTTACCGACCATCTACTTATTTCGTAACGGCTGTGCAACTTTAATTCTCATGTGAATGGAGGTTTCATCTCAGTTTTATAGAACGATTGTGCTGAACTTTTAATAAACTTTGGAACATTTTTACGATAAGACTCTAACATCCCAGGACATTTGGCCCAAATTAAATTCTATAAGTCTAAAATGTGTAAAAATAGTGTGTCAAGCGATTTATCCAAGAATCAAGTGGTGTATTATCATGTGTTGTGTTAGTGTTTCAACAATCTGAGAGTGTGTTAAATATAAATTGGCTCTGATGGTACCATCTTACCAAATAATAATATTGGATTAATTCGTTTTAATTAAATAAAGAATTTCGTCCCTACTGAATTGAGTGGTGAGTCAATCTTCTCCCTTTTTTGTGATGTGCATGTATTTTAATTCAAGAAATATTTTTTTTTAGTTAGAATCATTTCAGCTCACAACAATATTCTTGTATTTGGTACTCCACTATTTTATTTAATAGAAGTAACGATCACTTGTGCCTTAACTTTAATTTAAAAAAAAATATATATATTTTTTCATTTTATCTCTTATGACAAGAATATGATAATAGGCATAATATTTCAGAATTATTTTTTAAACTTTTCTAAGCGACACCTTTATTTAACTTGTAATTAAATTCTAAAGTTTATCTGCATGCATTGTTTCATAAAGGTGAAACATGGTTTGAAATGCATGTAAGATCTTGCATCGAGAATCTTGCAATAATCATTGTATGATAATGTATCCCGTTCAGGAATACTGCAACATGTACGTAATCTTAAAAGTGCAATGTATACTGTCAGCCAATAAAAAACGCGTGCATACATATCTCGGTATTTGTGGTGGACTTTCTGAATATCTCCTGATATGAACCTATACGAATATCGATGTTAATTTTTCCAATAACTATTTTTCTGTACACAGAATATGATACCACATTTTTCTTTCGCATTTTTCTCGAAAACTTTGGCATATATATATATATATATATATATATATATAGTTATTTGGTCATTTGTTTCGTGTACTCTAAACGAGAAATTTGGCTGTACATAGTTTATGAAATTGTACAATAACTCCCTATAAATACGACATGTTTTTAAAAAATAATTTAACAGGTAATAGATAAGAGCGGTTATATAATTTATTATTAAATATTTATGAATTTAAATATAAAAATCCTTTATATCTCTACATATAATTAAAGAATATATATATATATGTGTATGTGTGTATGTCCATCGTATTTTAGGCAAACTGCTGATCGAAAAGCGGCACAAATTTGCATGGAAATCCATATTGACCTCATGCGCCTCAAAGTTTAATCATTTTGATTATTATTATTTTTTAATTCATTAAAAGCTACGAAATTCGAAAATGGTCAGCTATAAAGATAAAATGTAAAAGTAAACAGACTTTGCGAGGTCCGTTAGCTTACTTGGTTAGATTTAAATTTTATAGTTTATTTATATTTTTGATGCGCTACCTGGCTTAAAGTAGCTTTCACAAAAGTATAGTCCTTGACAAAAAATGTCCGATTTATTTCAGCATCAAAATTTTAAAATGTTATCCGGGTTTATCAATGAATTAGCTTTCATGCCAAGCGCGATTCATCCGTGCCGTTCAAACATACTATTTAAACAAAACAAAAAAAATAGCATAGTATATTAAAAAAGGTTATGGTTGTTTTTTTCCTCCATTTTCATTATTCTATTTTTTCATATTCATGAGCAAATTTGATAATTTATAATTTTTTATTTGTCCAGTGAAAACATATTTCATTTTATGCTAAAAAAAAAAAAAAAAAAACTTGTAATATTTTTTGGCAACAATTGTAAACTTAAATGTCCAATTTTGAAGTTATTATCAGGTTATTATTTTCATATTTTTATTAATTTTAAAAATATAATGAAAACTTCGTAACAAATAAGGTACCAAATGAAAGGGGCGATTTGTCTGAATCCGTCGGACTAAACATCTTAACTTAAAATATAAAAGGCAACTTGATATATAGAGGAGTACGAACCGGAATCGTCACCTCTCTTGCAAATTATATAAATAGATAGAAAAAGAGACACACAGAGAGAGTCAGAGAGCGAGAAGTTGGCCTCAAATTCATAACATTAATTGCAGTTACATAATACTTTTTACAATAAATTCTGAAAAACCGAACCGAATCAAACCAAAGTTGGACAGCAGAATTTTATTACAAATATCTAGAATGATTTCCTTAATCTAAATATGTAGAATGATTTCAAGTTGTTCCGTCATTTCATTTTAACTTTGCTACACTTAAAAATATAAATTTCATTTAAAAAATATGATTATAATTTGGGTTTTTTAAAATTCCGTATGTATAGATATGTATAAGTACGTAAATATACATAGCAAACTAGTTCGTTCTTCAAATTCACCCACCATCTTATTTCAAAATAACGGTGTTTGAAATAACGTGACCGCATCCGTCCTGTTCATTATTTTGTTATGCATGACTTTTGGCTATATCTTATTCGAAGAAAATTTTTCGTGGTCGTAATTTTTATTTCGAGTATGAGGTTGATTAGGTAGTACACGCATCTACGAATTCAAAAGAAATACATTGCTTACAGCAATAAACTTTTAGGAAATTCGACTAAAAAATGCATTGATCTTAGAAAGGATTATATATATATATGTGTGTGTGTGTGTATATATAGTTTTCCTTGAATGAGTAATTCGCGCTAGAGCTACTTTTATTAATTAAATATATATATATATATATATATATATATATATATACATATCCATAAAGCAAAATTTCCTATTTTCTTAAAACTAAATGCTAAAATAACTGAGTTAGAGTTAATTAGATTTTTGTTTTAATATAAGGAGAAAAGAACATTCAATTTAATTGTGTTTTAATATTAGATTTATTTAAATTAGATTCTAGTGGAATTTTCTTTTTACATTTAATTGAGAAAGATTGAGATATTTCCAAATGCTATATTTAATGAATCAAAGTTATTTAATCTAATATTTAGTTTTCCAAACTTTTTGTTTTGAAAACATTAGGTATTGCTTATAGGAAATCTGCAAATAAAAGACGATGCTAAAAGTGATTATTTGGTTTTGACAGCAATATAAAAGATTGATTTAGGAATGATTTTCTTTTTCCTTTTGAAAATTATATGAAAATGTACATTTTTTGTTCTAAACCAGTTTTTCTATTGTAATATTTAAATGTGACGATGTACAAATACAAAGTCATTTTAACGCATTATTTATTTTGATGTATTTTATATCTATCATGTAAAATAGGTAAAATGTTCAGGTAAATCGTAAGTTTGATTTTAACAATCTTGGATTTGTCTGGTTCGGCGGTATGCTTTAGGATATCAAAAAGAAATTACAGGACATGTTTAAAACAACAGCGTTTTCAAAACGACGACGGTTAAGTTTAAAACTAGTTGGCATAGGTGGACTCTACTCAGTTCCCCATCATATATATATATATATTCCTAAATTTCTATTACAGGACATTCTCTTAATATCATGTTAAGAGAAATGAATTTGAAAAAACGCTTGACACAGTGACAGAATGAAATTCCTGCCTAATAGACAATCCACCGTTCATTTCGATATAGTTATCTTATTCTAATCTATTAATTTATTTTATTGGGGTAAATTTCGTAGTTTAGTTTTCATGCTACTATTTCCAATGCAACAATCCTCAAAATGCATATTTATATGGAAAATTTTCTATTTAGTTATGTTGGTAAAATCTTAAATAACGAATAGCTTACGAAATTCTCCTATTAGAATATTTGTAATCAGTCATGTTCATACAAGTATCATAAATGTTATTTTAAAGTTGTCTGATATATTTATAATCCTGAAAATGGCCGTTTATGCTCAATTTTGTATTCTTCTTTTAAGAGGATCGTAAGTTCCAAATAACTTACGAATTTCTTAAATTAGAAAATTCATACTATATGGTATTTATGCCAGTATCCTAAATAATATTGCAAAAGTGGTCTGTCACCTTTACGATGAAAATATCCATGAAGATTGACGCTTGTGTGAAATTTTGCCTTATTCTGCCATGTTAAGAAATTCGTAAATTTCTAATAACTTACGAAATTTTTATATTGGAAAACTCATAGTCAGTGATAATCATGCCAGTATCCTAAATAATATTTCGAAAGTAGTCTGACATCTTTACGAGGAAAATATCTCTGAAAATTGACGTTTATGTGAAATTTTGCCCTATATTGCCATGTTAAGGTACTCGTAAATTTCCAATAATTTGCGAAATTTTCAAAGTAGCATATTTATAGTTACTGATAATCATTCCGGCATCAAAACGGTTATTTTAAAATTCTTCTGACATTTTTACAGTAAAAAGTTTCCATTTAATGCTCGTTTAAGTGAAATTTTGTCCTATTCCCCATGTTAAGAAAATCGTAAATTTCTAATAACTTAAGAAGTTTTTTAATTACAATGTTGTAAATAAATAAGGCTTTTGCCAGTATCGAAAGTAATATTTTAAAACTGGTCTGACCTCTCTGCGAGCATTTCTTCGTGAGATATCGTGTAAACAGACTAAAAAACTAACGGACTAACACACCAACAAACTAACAGACACCCTACAGACATACACCATACAAATTTTGTCATTTTCGGAAACGGTCAAAAAACCGAGGTCGAAAATTTTCATAATTACCCAAGTCCCCATACCTATAGTATGATGGGGAACTAAAAACAAAACAAACAAACAAATTTTAAGTCTCGTGGAAACATCGTGCATACATCTGTAATTCTTTTTAAGTGGGAAAACTGATGTACTAAATTCAGAACAAATAGAGAAAAAAATATTTGTTGTTAGGCTGTAGGCTAGTACATCTATCTTATGTTTAAATGGTGGTACTTGGCTTAAAGTTTTCTAGCGTTAAAGCGTCTTTTATGTCTAAATTTTTCATTCGCTGACTGGAAAGCGGAACTTTTTCACAGGGTAAAGTTCATAAATGGAAAAGAGGATATTCAATAGTAGAGCAGACAAAAAATTTGTACATGAATAGTTACTGGTACACGGGAAATTTGACATGATTGCAACACCATAAAATTGTCTTATGATAACGTTAGGAAACTTCCATTTGGTGCACAAATTATATAGATATAAGAAGAGTTTTTTCAAAATTAAATATACCTTAAAAGCATCAGCCGATATTTTTAGGATATTTTAAGTGCATTATGCAAACGTAGTTTTATATCTTTAAAATATTTTAATACACACACACACACACACACAAAAAATTACTATCAGCAGTTGCCACTGTTTGTGATAAATTATATTACTTTAATGATAATTACTTATCTTATTTATTCTACGTCCATTTATATTTCGATTAATTTCTGGAACTTTCGTGCAACATTAGCTATTTTTTTTGTTCTTCTTTTTTTTTTTTTTTTTTTTTTTTTTTTTTTTTTGTAATTATACAGTAAAAACATCCCTATTATATTTATTTAAAAAGTAATACAAATCTCTTTTTTGCAAAAGAATTTAAACACGCATCAAGAAACGCTTTTCATATAACCAAAATAAAATATCTACATTTTGATGATAATAATAGGAATTAATATATATATATATATATATATATATATATATATATATATATATATAAAATATTAGCCCGTTTAATTTGTCATAATTTGTATTTTTCAAAATATATCTCAGATATAAACTACATTTTTATAATCGATTCGTTTTGCTTTTACCAACAAGTTTCGAAGTATTTTAAATTCAATTCACATTCTAATCAAATTTTGTTTTCTCTAAAGTATTCATTATTTACGCTCAAAACATTTATTATTTAGAAAGTACACTAATGGTATTTTACTAATCATATTCAAAGATTTACCGTAATTTTCCATAAAAAAATGTTTTCTTTGTGACTAAATAGGCAACATTTAATTACAATATTATATTTTGATATATTAAATTTATTCATTTACTTTACTTATACATCGAGCCTTATTTGCATAACAAATAAGAATAACGTAAAACTTAATTTTGGAATATTTAAATTAATCCAAATATATTACCTTTTATAAACAGTTTAACCAAAGGTATATTTGTTTAATATATTTAATGTTTAAACACAACAAATTGAAACCCTGTTAGTTTTTTGTTTAAAATTAAATTATATTTCATTAGGAAAATAAATGGTTTACATAATTCATAATAATTATTTTGCAGAAATCATCAATTTTCATATATATATATATATTAAAATTTGTTATATACAGAATATTTTATTTGATTAAGATAGTAAAAAGCACAACTGAGGAAATTAAATTTTTGAATGTATGTTTATTTCTAAAATTTGATATATTATTTTTGTTATTCTTAATTTTGAGGGTTGTTTTGAGAGTTGAATGTTGTTATTCTTAATTTTGAATTTAATTATCTATTCTAGTATTGATTTATGGTTATACTTTCTTTTTAAATAAAGGAAAATCTAAACTGAAATAAATGTCACATAATAATTTTAATTTATTGTAAAATTATTCATTCATTCTGATAATGCAACGCCCCATTAAAATGAATGAATCTATTATTTTTTTTTTCTATTTTTAAATATCTGATGAAATTTATGATAAATAATAATTTATAAATTTATAGTTTATCTATCTATGATTTTCTCAGCACATTTCTCAACAAACTACAAGGACAATGCATTTAATAATTCAAGAATTAATACGCTGAGCAAAATAGATGAGATAAATATATTATAAATAAATGAGTAATATCTTTGAGTTTGACGTGAATTCCAGTGTCCCCAAAACAGATTCTTATTGTTGTTATCTTGCAGAAACCAGTATGAAACCGTCACAAATCATAGTTCTGGAGATTTGAGTGAATAAATTTTGTGTTTGAGTTATTTCTATTTAAAACTGTAGAAATTCTATTAAAGGACATTTTTTTTAGTTCAGAATACTTATAATAAATTATGAAGTGGACAGATATTATTTTAAAAATTACTTATATTTCGTAAATGATACAAGCAGCATGATTTCCTTTTTCAAACAAATTTTCCCATTCCAAAATGGGTAAATAGGCACAATTACTCATTCTTAAGAACTTTTATTTATTTTTTTATTTATTTCTGTAACAGTGTATGTAGCAGTAATTGAAAATTTAGTGGAAATGTCTACCTCAATTTTTAATAAATTATTGACAACACTTTAAAAAAAATCTAAGTATGTATTAATATAGAGGCTACTAACTGAAAAAGAAAAATCTTTTTCATTTTTCTATTATTTATATAATTACAATAATAGCTTCGAAATGGGATTTTGCTAGAAACTGTCTATTTACACCCAGCAAATGACCAAACTCATATAATTAATTAATTCAGATTTAGTCGAATTAAAAACCGTTGGTAAAAAAAGTTATGCTTCAATTATATTTCTATGTAAATGCCTAATATATATATCAATGTACTATATATCAATGCCGAACCACTCTAACCTTACACCAAAATAAATCCTATTTCGCCTTTTTTTTTCAAAAGTGTTTTCTTTCCGAAACCGTTTAAACAACGTATTTTATACAAGCACACTATCATAGTGAAATGCTATGAACTTGAATAGCATATATCTATTTTTAAAAATTCTGAAAATATTTAAAGATGCTCAGGGCGGGCAGACGGAAAGACAGAAAAACAACAGTCGGATAGACAAATACACAAACTGGAATCATATTCAAAGTTAAAATTTGTTACAAAGTGTTTAACATTTAATATAAACGTTTAATTGAACGTTTAATTGAACGTTTAATATAAACGAAAATGTAATTACAGCAAATTTTCAGTAGTAACCCTTAATGTAACTGAATATTTTCGTGTGGCCCTGTAAATATAATGCAATCATACTCTATTCTGTAGAAAACTTTCTCTTGTGCATTTCAATGTCATATGTCAATTTCGTTAAGATTTGTGCAAAGTAAATCTATTAAAATTTGGTTTATGGAACTTCCTCTCATAGAACGCAATGCTTTAAATAATTTCGGATGCTTCTGTGCATAAACCTTTACTTTTATTACAGCATTTTTAATGAGGAAAATCCGATAGTAAACTTGAATAACATATTACAATTTTATTAAGATTTGTGTAAAATAAAGTTATTAGAAAATGGCTTATAAAAATCTCTCTCATAGAATACAATACTTTGGAATACTTTCGGGAGTCACTGTACACAAACCAGTGGACACAGCACTAAAGGTATTCACTAAATTTTCAACAAGGAACATCCGATAGTAAAATAGCATATATCAGTTTCAAAAAATTCCATGAATATTTACAGGAGTTGCATCGCGGACAGACAGATAAACCGAAGTCATTAACACTTTTGAACCTTGTTTGAAAATGTAAAAAATATTCAGTTATATAAAATATATGTAATTGACAAACATCTTTATTTTCAATTTTTTAACTAATCAATTACGCGTAATTCTCCTAACCCCCCCCCCCCTTTATTTATTAAATTAAAAAATATCGCTTACTAAGTCTAATCACTTTATTTACTAATAACGTAGAATTTATTTTCAAACGAATGAATTATTAAATTTATCATAAACTGTAAAAATGTGCATCATGATGAAGAAACCACTAAATAAAATTCCATATTTTACAATAAAATTTAGAATAACCATACAATTTAATACTATTTTTATTTATTTATTATTTATTTATTTATTAGGTTCATAGTTTATCGCTATGTTATGAATATTCTTAAGTTTTTCTATCCAGTAATCAAATGTTTTCTAACCCCAATGCTGAATTTTCAAGCAATTTTTTTACGTTCAGTCATAAAAATGGTTTTAAATGATTAACGCAATAAATCCAAAACTAATGAATGATGAATTTGATAATACTTTTGAACTATAGTAATATAAAATAGTTGGAAAAATGCAAAAACTTGTAAATATGAAACATTTTAAAATCTCTCTCTCTCTCTGTATATACGAGGGTTGTAAATTAAATAGTGGCAACTTAACCCTGAAACTCGCAGAAGGGCGCGCATGTGCAAACAGGATATGGGAGCGGTGAGGTGGCGCTGTTGTCGATGTGTAGAGTGCAAAAACAGTCGATCGGCTAAGAAGGGTTGTGTGGCGTTAAAGTGAGGAGTTCCGTTTCCATCGCTCTAAAGCATGTTTTCAAAAGGTGATCAGCGGTCGTGGCTTAAAATCGAAGTTGCCCGTGGCAAAAATGCAACAGAATGCTATCGAGGATTAGTGGAAGCCTGTGGCACAAATGCTTTACCGTATAGGACAGTAGCACGATGGGTTCAAGCATTTCGTACGGGTCGGAATGATACTGCGGATTGGCAACAACAAACATGCTTTAGAGCGATGGAAATGAAACTCCTCACTTTAACGCCACACAACAACTACCCTCTTAGCAGATCGACAGTTTTTTGCACTCTACACATCGACAACAGCGCCACCTCACCGCTCCCACATCCTATTTGCGCATGCCCGCCCTTCTGCGAGTTTCAAGGTTAAGTTGCCACTATTGAATTTACAACCCTCGTATATATATATTATTTTAATAGATTTCGATAAAAATTAATGTGTTTAATATTGTTTAATATTGATACATTTCAATGCACATGTATGGAAACATTCAAAATATTAAGACAGTACTTTCAAAGATCGATTTTCATTTTTTTCCACTCATTCAGCACACTCTATATTTTTGCGGAAAAAAAAAAAAAAAAAAAAAAAAAAACATATATATACTAAAATGAATCCATTCTAACCTGATATTGACATAAATATACGCAAGCAATAATTTTTTATACTACAAATTATGCAAAAGTATATTTAATAAACATCAGAATATTGCATCATTATTGTATCACATCACTATATAACGGAGATACTTATAATGGACCTTCAAAATTTATTCAATTGCAATAAATATATGAATATTTAAAATAAACATAAGTCTATATGTCATATAATCTTTTTTATCCCACATACAGAGGCGCTGTGGAATCTGTAACTTTTTGTTAAATGTTACATTCTTAAATTTATATTATGAAATTTGCTTTTTATTTGGAATTTAATTATCCCTTTTATGAAAGAAAAACTAATATATATAAATATTTATGAAAGAAAAACTACACTTTCTTTTTTAGAAAATCAGTTAATTTAAGAAGGAAGATGGTTGTTATAAAAACATTATGCAAGCATCTCTAATATTTCAGGAATTTAATTAAAGCCTTATTATTCCTGCAGAATATATTATTTTTCCAAGGAAGGATGTCAAAATAAAAATAGATAAATTAAACTTTTATTTCTTTCTTTTTTTATTCTTTCTTTCTTTCTTTCTTTTTTTTTTTTTTTTTTTTTTTTGTTATTATTATTTTATTTTAATACTTTTATTATTTTTTCCCTTTGGAAACTATTTTTTTAATACGAATATTTGTACAATAAGGATAAATTTCCTTTTATGAGTATTATTAAATATTAAAAACTTCTAAATTAAAAAATGCCTAATAAAACGTTTTAAAAGAAGCATCTTATTGGGTCATAATTTATTATCGAAAAATAAGCATTTCATAAGAGTTAACATTCCTGAATTTTGAGAGTTATTTTTTTAAGTATCATATTCCTTAGTTACTAAACAAATTAAATAGAGTTTTTATGGATAACTATTTACAAATTATGCAATTTAATTTTTAAGTGAAAGTATTATTATTTTTTTTTTCCTTAAGCTGAGTGTAAGATAAAGTAAAAGCAAATGTTTTTGGTTATTAAAAGAAAAAAAAAAACTATTATATAACTTTTATCAAAGAAAAGGAAAGAAGAAACAGTTGCACAAACTAATTTAATTTTTATTTTAAAAATACTCTCATATTATTATAAAAGAAAAATACTTAGTAGAGATTTACAATGAAAATATTATAACAAAAAGCTGTTTTTTTATTAATTAACAAAACCCTAAATATCAAGCATTATATTTAAAAAAAAGTGTCTAAACTTATTTCAGTAAATTTTTAATCATATTTTCCAAACGTTTACAACATTATATGAATATGTAAGCATAATGTGTCTGCTAAGCTCTGTTATCATATCCCGAATTATGCTTTTTTTGTTTCATTTATTTACTTTGAAGCATGACGCAATTTAATTTGTATTTAAAATGACTGATAATGAAATATTTTAAATAATCCGGTTAGAATTCTTAATACTTAATCTACTAGTCTTTTTCTTTGTTAATGGTGAATGGCGGATGCAATTTTTGCTATGTTTTGTAAAATTAAGAATTATAACTAGCCTATATATATATATATAGGACGCTGTCGCCTTTCTATGGCAAAACGTTGGCTGATATTTTACCACTATATAAAATAATAATAATAATAATAATAATAATAAATAACAGAAACGTAGAGTGTTATTAACTTTTAGTTTTCAGAATGTTCTGAGAGGAAGCACTATATTAGTTAAAGTATGTAAATAATAATTTAAAAAAAAAACCTAATATTGTTGCACATTAAATAACTGAATGTGCATTATAACCACACTGATACATTCGCGTTGTGCAGTGCCTATCATAAAAATATATATATATTTTAATTTTTCTAATTAATAAGTAGGTGAGACCCGTGTACCTAGGGCCATCATGTACCTAGGGCCATCATGTACCTAGGGCCACCCCACTTTATTTGAATAATATTTAATTTTACGTTTTAGTAGTTGGGCGAGTAACAACACCAATTGCTACTTTTACAACTACTTTGGAACATTTGTGGAGAAAGTTTTGACGTTACATGTAGAAAACGAATTTACATGGTTTGAAGTAAAATTTTGCAGCTCATCTCTTTTGCTATTTAACAAAGGCAAGTCAAATATTTTTCTTTCATTTCTAGTGTATAATGTTGCTTGTTATATTGAGTAATAAATGAGATATTCAATTAGTCCTATCTGCATGTGGATTTTTTAGTGGAAGGCATTTTGAATGAAGTTACCAAAACTTGTACCTAGGGCCACATAGCTGCCTTGTACATAGGGCCAGTGTGTTTGGATCTTCTATTACTTTCGCGACAGCATGCTCTTGTCTTGACAGTAAGGTCCACATGTGGGCGTTTTTCTCATAAGTTACAATTTTTCAAAACAAAATTTTTCGTATTCACATTTATATTACAAATGAATATGCATTATAATAATACTCTCTCTAATCAACGTATTTGCATCCATAGTATACTGATTGTACAAATGTGAATATTGTGTATATTTTTTAGAAACAAATAATATACAAATTGCAAAAGAAACGCCCACTGGTGGAGTTTCATATTTTCAAATGACGTGAATCTATGCCAGCGGTCGCAAAAGTGTTAAGAAACACAGTATAGCCTATAGCAGTTGGATGCTGGAAAACACTGGTAAACCAATCACTATATATGACGTTGCTGAAAATGTTGGCAAATCCTATCCGTCTGTAAACATTCTATCAGGCTTTTATGTATCCGGCATATGGCCAATGAATCAAAACACATTCACTGAGGATGAATGTTTAAGTTCAAATGTGACTGAAAGACAAAATCCTTCCATAACTTAAAAAAAAAAAAAAAAAAAAAAAAAAAAAAAAAAATTCCATGAAGAAAGTGAACCAACAATAATAGAACTGGATGTCTCTGTTTTGTGTCCTGTTGAAATTTCGAAATCTTCAACATCTAACATCTTTTCGTGTGTCATGCTTTAACAGGTACAAACCTAAGCAAAACCTTTACCTAAAGGAAAATGTCCCACATCAAAGAAAAGATATGACCGAAAAACCAGAGAGATCTAGAAATCCAAGTGACACTCCAGAAAAAAAAAAAAAAGAATTTGAAGAAAAAAAAAAACGTTCTGTTAGAATATCACAAAGAGAAAAGAAGAATGAAAAAATTCGTGTTTCAAATAAAGGCAACAACACAATAATTATTATATGGTAAATAAATATATTACTTGATATTGGTTTTTTTTTTTTTTTGTTTATATGCTTATTTTCTATTCATTAGAAAGTGAAATATAAATTTGAGAGAATGGCCCTAAATACAATGATGTCTGGCCCCAGGTACAATGAGGGTGTTGTACCTAGGCCCACGAGTGAAGTTTTTTTAAAAACCTTCTACTTGTCGGAATTTATTATTTTAGGTATTTATATTAATCACAGTTGGAAGTAATTAGTCCTAAAGATATGCACATATCACTTTGATAATTTTAAATTGGTCAAGGTCTCTGTTTTTGGACATTGAAAAAAAGCGGCCCTAGGTACACGGGTCTCCCCTATATTAGAGGATATATAGAAGTAGTAATTTCTGTGGAAGTTTATTGTATTAAGTAATTCATACCCTTCAGAAGGAATATAATAATGAAGATTTTCTTTAGAATTTAATCGCCTCCAGACCACTCTTTGTCGAAAATAAGCATTAATAAGCTCTAGTGCCAGCCTGAACTTAAGACACATTATTAAAATTTTAGGTGTTACACACTTTTGAAACATATTAATAAACTTTAAGGTGTAACGCAGAAGGTATTGAGACATATAGTGTTCGCTCACCACTATACAGCAGTTTTGCACGGTTTTAACCACTTCATAAACCCTAGGTAACACGGGGACAATCTAGCCCCCATAAATTACGGTAGCCGATGAAGTGGTTAAGCAACCTTCCCCCCTTGTAGTTTATTACAAACGAAAAAATTACATTTCCTGCCGTTGATTATGCCATCGCGGCAAAAGGCGGCATAACAAGTAGTGTAAGAATAGTTCGAAAAATGTCTTAAAATGTACAGAGAGTGGAAGACTGAAAATAAGTGTCGTTTGATCTCTTGACTATAATAAATGTATTAAACGAAATCCTAATTAGACTTACCTTCCTTCTTTCTTGCCTCAATCCTTTTAATTCTTCTTTCTCTTAATAACTTTTAACTTTTAACTTTTAATTTTTTTTTTACATTGAAAGGTAATAAGTTGGAAAAAAAATCTCAGCTGGAAAACGAAATATTTAAATTTTTGAAGCAAAAACCAAATTGAGAAGAAAAGCCAAACTGTATACTGTTATAAAATAGGTAACTGCCAAAAGAAAAGAGGAAAAGAATTTAAGATGCTAAATTGTTTTGCAAAATTCTTTGCAAAATTCAAAATTTTTTCGTGGGAGGTTTAGTACGGTTAGTAATGTTAGAAAGCCAATAAGGAGGTTTACTTGGCAGCGCGATAATATGCCGCACAAAGGTTAAAGGGCAGCAAAAATAAAAGCGCTATAGTAAACCTTCCCATCACACTCACGTAGAGAAGTACTCGAGCGACAAAATCTGCATAAGTAAAATTTAAATGGTCTATGTCTGGAAAAGAAAGCTGCTAGTCATGGACTAAGATTAAAAGTATAATCTGAGACTATAGGCAAAAGGTTAAAAAGCAACTTTTTTTTTTGAATTATTCCAATATAATTATCACTCCTCTTCAAGAAGGCATTTAAAAAACTTTTTTTATATAAGAGGGCGGAAGTGGTAATAGATCATCCATGACTTCAAATTAAGAAGTACTTCGGCTAAAGAATCGGCCATTACGCTGCTCACGACTCCTTTGGGAGCAGAAACGTAGGCAGGACAAGTTCTCCCAAGGAGAGTAAGGAGAGAAAGTTTAATATTCAGAATTAACAGATAGAAAGACATGTGACGATATAAAGCGTGCAAACCTGAGAGACTGTCACTAAAAACGTGGGCGAAAGTTATTTAAATGTTATTCTTAATCCAATTTAGACCTTTTTAATAGAAAATATTTCTGCTTGAAAAGAGAATTGCAGTCTCTCAGTCTGAACGTCTACTGATGAATTGAGAAACCATCCGTTAGAACGCAGATTGCTGCTCCCACATCATGGTATGAACGAGATCCATCAGTGTATATTGCCACGAGAGACGAGGGACAAAATTTGTTGATGTTAGTGTTACTAAGTGATAGATGTATTATCATCTCCATAAACTTTTCATTTATTTACTGTCATTTATTTCAGAACTATAAACAAAGTAATATCAACTATAATTAAATTTGACCTTGAACACCGCGAGTGAAAGATTTATAGACTCATAATGACTTTCTCTTCTCTAAATAAACATTTTCAAACCATTATTTATTTTACAGAACTATTAAATTCAAACTTTATGGGAAATCATGTTATTCTAAATTATTGTTTTATTTATTTCAACAATGTAATTTAATGATAGTATAAACAAAATAAGATATTAATTTTTCCTTTCAAATGTCATAATATAATAAAATATAACAATTTATGATCCATAATGATATACTTAAAAATTGTAATTTAAAAATTCTTCTAGCAGTCTGTAACATTTCCTCAACAAGTAAGGATGCATAAAAATGCATCCCTTAAACTTTATCCAAATAAAAAGACATATATAGATCAAATTATTTGCAGTATTATTTTAGCTAATTTGAATGAACATTCTTTTCATTATTAGTCAAACCTCGTTAGAATAATAAGTTACAAATGAAATTAGGATTAATTCACCAGTTTGAAGATGACCCTTTTTTGGACTACAATATTAATTGCCGGAGACAGAAGCTCCTACTGCACTACTAAATACAAGGTAAGTGAAGAACTTATTATTTTTCTTTAAAGTCTTACCTTGTTGTGATTTTTCAATAATGATTTACTCAACATTGATTATGAAGACCGACTTAAAAATCTCTGGCATACAATAATTAAATTCATATTACATAGGCTATTAGTGGTGGAAGTTATTACTGTAAATTAAATTAAAATTAACAATGGCGTCTTATAAAGACAATGCAATTATTGAGAAGCTCAATGCTTCTAATTATGCTACGTGGTCTTTTAAGCTAGAAATGTTATTGATAAAAGAAGATCTTTTTGACGCCATAACTGAAACTCCACCAGAGCCTATCACTTCAGATTGGTCCAAAAAAGACAAAAAAGCCAAAGCCATGATAAACCTATTTATTAGTGATGATCAGATAGTACATGTAAAGGGTTTGTCCACGTCAAAAGAGACATGGGTCAAGCTAAAAAATTTACACGAACGTACAAACCTTTCAAGCAAGTTATACTTACTAAAAAATTTGTATAGCTGCAAATTAGCCGAAGGAGGCAACATGATTAAACACATCACAAACATTTTAGAAATCAAAGAGAAACTTACTGCCATCGGCGAAAATATAAATGATTCTCATCTATCAGCACTTTTACTGTGTTCGCTACCTCCGTCATATGATCCTCTTATTACTGCTTTAGAAGCAAAATCTGAAGAGGATCTTACACCTAGTTATATCCAAAGTAAGCTGATGGATGAATATAACAGAAGATCTTGTAATAACAAAGCGTTGCAAGTTGATGATAATGCCGTAGCTTATCAAATTAAAAGACACAAACAAAACTTTCCGAAAAAACAAGTGAATAAATTCTGCACATACTGCAAGATTAAAAATCATAATACCAACGACTGTTGGTACAGAAAAGACAAAAACAAAAAACAAAACTATTCATCAAGTGGCTATAACAATAAAAATAAAAACTTTAATTCATCTTTATGTTTTGAAAATAGTGAACCAAAAATGAAACATGACAGGGATGAATCAAATGCATCCGACGATGAAACTCATACAAGAAATAAATTAAAAAATTTAGCATTCATCGCCTGTAAAGAAAACAAAAACAATTGGATCGTAGATAGCGGCTCCTCCTCGCATATCACAAATAACAAAAATTTATTTAGTGAAATAAAAAATTATGACAATTCAAATGTTGTCATAGCAAACGGAAATATTTTAACATCACAGGGCTCAGGTGATGTAGTTATTACTACCGAAACATCTGAGGGGGAAATAAACAAAATAAAGTTACTCGACGTACTTTTTGTACCAGACCTCGAAACAAATTTAATTTCTGTTAGTAAAGCCACCAAAAATGGCTGCACGTTAATTTTCAAAAATGATAAATGTATACTACAAAAATTCGGAAAAACCTTCCTTGAGGGGGAACTAAAGGGTAACTTATATGAAGTAAAACAACCCCAAAACAGTTCAAATGAACATATTAATTTAACTCACGAATGTAACAATAAGAATTGTATCACGCTTTGGCACAAGCGGCTCGGTCATAGAAATTATGCTGACATAAAACACATTATGGATAAGGAACTAGCAGTGGGAATTAATATAAATTTCTGCAAACATGACAAAACATGCGAAACATGCATTAAAGAAAAACTGACAGATTTACCATATCCACAGCAATCTAAATACAGGACTAATAGAGTACTTGAATTAATACATACAGACATCTGTGGGCCATTTCAAACACCCACCATAGGGGGGAAAACATATTTTTTAACGTTCATCGATGATTACACCAGATTCTGCATGATTTATCTCTTGAAACATAGAAGCGAGGTATTAACCATGCTCAAACAATATATAGCATTAGTCAAAAATAAGTTTGGTAAATTACCTGAAAGAGTCAGATCTGATAACGGGAGAGAATATGTGGGAAGTGAAATAGAAAATTACCTAAATCAAATGGGAATTAAACACGAACTTACAGTTCCTTATTGCCCAGCACAAAACGGAGTGGCTGAAAGGAAAAACAGAACACTGGTAGAAATGGTGAGAAGTATGCTATCAGAAGCAAATCTAGATAAGCAATTTTGGGGGGAAGCTGTCAACACAGCAAACTATATTATTAATAGACTCCCCACAAAAGGAAATAATAAAAGTCCCTACGAATTATGGAATGGAATTAAACCTGATTTATCTCATTTGAGAGTATTCGGGTGTAAAGCTTTTGCGTACATAAATAAACAAATAAGAAGAAAATAAAGTGTGTAGGTTGAACAAATCAATTTATGGGCTTAAACAAGCTGCTAGAGCTTGGTACTTAAAAATTGGGAGTTTCCTAAAAACCCTAAATTATGTCGAGAGCAAAGCTGATTCATGCCTCTATGTAAACAATACGTCAGACAACATTTCATTTATTATAGTATATGTCGATGACATATTAATTGCCGGAAATAACGGGCAAATTAATGAAATAATAAGGAAATTAAGCAAAGAATTCGAAGTTAAGGATTTAGGAGAGGTTAGTTTCTATTTGGGCATGAAAATAACTAGAAATGATAGAGGGGATTTCGAAATAAATCAAAAACTCAAAATCGAAGAGTTAGTACGTAAATTAAATTTAGAAATCTCTAAACCAACATATACACCAATGGAAACAAATTACTTAAAATTTGATGATAATGATAACCCATTAGAAAACAACACTAAATACCGACAAACAATAGGAAGCTTGCTATATTTGGCTACAGTTAGCCGTCCTGACATATTAGCTGCCGTAAACATATTAAGTAGGAGAAATGAAAGTCCAAGAAAAAAGGACTGGGAAACAGTAAAAAGAGTTGTCAGGTATTTAAATACCACAAAAAATCTAAATTTCGTTATCAGTGCCAATGAAAAACCTAAACTGGTAGTTTACGCAGATGCGGACTGGGGAGGAGACAAGTCCAACAGAAAATCAACATCAGGCAGTGTTTTCATGATAGGAGATAATCCTATTCAATGGATCACAAAACGGCAAAATTGTGTCGCTCTTTCGTCGGCTGAGGCCGAATTTATTTCTGCCACGACTGCTGCGAAAGAAATCATGTGGATACTAAAATTATTAAAAGACTTGCACTTGCCTCAAGAGTTACCTATCAAAGTTTTTCAAGACAATATTTCGTGTATAAAACTGATAGACATCGGTTTTACTGGAAAACTGAAACATGTTGACCTGCAATTCAACTACTTAAAGGATTTAAAAGAAAAAGGTGTGATAGAACCCGAATATTGTCCAAGTGACAAAATGACTGGTGATATCTTCACCAAGGCACTTCCAAGACAGATTCACGAAAAACACCGAGAGAAATTGAAACTGATTAGTGGAACTTAAAAGATTTATGGAGCTGAAGGGGGAATTGATAGATGTATTATCATCTCCATAAACTTTTCATTTATTTACTGTCATTTATTTCAGAACTATAAACAAAGTAATATCAACTATAATTAAATTTGACCTTGAACACCGCGAGTGAAAGATTTATAGACTCATAATGACTTTCTCTTCTCTAAATAAACATTTTCAAACCATTATTTATTTTACAGAACTATTAAATTCAAACTTTATGGGAAATCATGTTATTCTAAATTACTGTTTTATTTATTTCAACAATGTAATTTAATGATAGTATAAACAAAATAAGATATTAATTTTTCCTTTCAAATGTCATAATATAATAAAATATAACAATTTATGATCCATAATGATATACTTAAAAATTGTAATTTAAAAATTCTTCTAGCAGTCTGTAACATTTCCTCAACTAGTAAGGATGCATAAAAATGCATCCCTTAAACTTTATCCAAATAAAAAGACATATATAGATCAAATTATTTGCAGTATTATTTTAGCTAATTTGAATGAACATTCTTTTCATTATTAGTCAAACCTCGTTAGAATAATAAGTTACAAATGAAATTAGGATTAATTCACCAGTTTGAAGATGACCCTTTTTTGGACTACAATATTAATTGCCGGAGACAGAAGCTCCTACTGCACTACTAAATACAAGGTAAGTGAAGAACTTATTATTTTTCTTTAAAGTCTTACCTTGTTGTGATTTTTCAATAATGATTTACTCAACACTAAGAGATTGGGGTAATGTCTTCTGCAAGATGAATAAATCAGCTGCTCTCTTTTAATTGTATTTCAGAATTGGGAAAATAGGGTTCTTATAAATTTTGATCGTTAACTTTTAGGATTCTAGTTTTATAATTTCATATTTTAATGTTAAGGTGGAATACCGGTAATGGTAAGGACGATCAATGCATCGGTGTAGATTGCCGTATAGCCACGTGATATTTGTAGTAAAAAGATTCATGGTAAAGAGTTAAGACTTATGATGGCGTTTTTAGAAATATTCCTTCTCCAAATACCTTCCCCATACGTTATATTTTTTCTACTATTCTCAGATACCAAGTTTTTAACAAGTTTGATTTAATACCCTCGATTTACCGAGTAGTTTACATGAGTTATGGTAGACTGTTAAAAATTTTAATTTCAGGTAATTAATGTGAGCTATCCAATTTAGATTGTTATCAATTGGTAAGCCCATGATTTTTTAATGATCTACATGAACAAAGGAAATGCCACCTATCCTCATCACGGATAAGTATATGTTTAAGGAGTTGAGCAGCTGAGAGAAAGAAGAAAACGCATAATAGAGACTCTTGATCTTTTCCTTTTCATTCCTAGAGAATTATCGTGAAATCATAAACAAAAGCAAAGACTTTAAAACCTAGTTTTGCCATAGTGTTCAGAATTTCTTTAGCAATAATTGTCCACAGGACCGGTCCAAGGCACAAGCATTGTGGACAGCCCTTTTTTGTGTGTGTGTGTGTTCATTGGAACCGAAGCCCCAGTTAACATCAATAAATCGTTTTGAAAGATACTAATTTTTAGTTATCGGACCACCGTTTTGAAAGACAGGAGCGGATGATTTCAGAGATACATCCCGGACAATGAAGGAAAGCTAAAGAATTTAGAATATGAGGCCATTCGACATTATCGAAGGCCTTTTGAATGTGGAAAGAGACGAGAGTAGTGTATCAGTCTCCATTAAAGCTTAGGGCATAGGAATTCAGAATTTGATTCAAAGCTTGTTTGCATGATCCCTTTGAATCCAAATTACCGTTCATTCAAAAGCTGATTGTGTTCCAAAAAGTAGTTAAGCCTCGTAACTATATCTTTTAAAGTACTTTTCCTTAAGTTGTTATCAGGCAGATCTAGCGATAAAATTTAGGATTTGAGGAAGACTTCCCCCGCTACAGGTAATAAAACGCATCGCCTCGGCGGGGTGTATTGTGTATTTGAAATTTTTCAGAGTTAAGTAAAAAATAGCTAAAACGTGTTACATAAACATTTTTATATACTATATATACTTAGCCATATATGCTCAGGTGGAGGTATCCCCACTGAATATTCAGTTCGGACAGTAATAAAACATTTAGATTTTCATCAATTGTCAAGATCTATTTCATAAGAAACTACTATCGGCTAATTTTGGGTAACCCCAAAATATAGATATTACAAATTTATAGTTTATAAACTATAAATTCATAGAATAAGCTGTAAAATTATAAACAATAAATTTTATTACTAAATATAAATTTTATATGTATCATATAATGTAATTATTTAAGCACTTCTAGTCAAAGTACATTATACAACTTCAAATGTACAAAGTGGCTGTAAAATAACTTTCATTGTTTAGATGCTTATTACAACATAAAACATTAAAAAATGCACAGAATATCATTATGTAAAGATTTTTTGGTGTGAGAATAAAAAATGCACATGCAGAAAGGAAATGCAATACTGCATTAACGACAGTTACGAATATGGGTGAATTATTCCGCTTCCTAATGTTCCAAAATCTCATATGTAGTGGGAAAGTTATATAGTCTACCTCAATTGCAACTATTTCATATTGCGAACACTAGACCTGCGTCAAAATCTCACCAATCTGCCAATTTTCGTAAGATATTTTTTTTTTCTTTTGCGGAAATCATCTTCATCTATCTACCACGGCAATAAAGGACTTTTTTTTTTTTCATTTGGTTCAACATTTTTTTGGTTACGTGCCTCTAAAGAATGAAAGTTGTTTTATGGCCAACCTTTGTTTCAAACAAGTTGCAGCTACTATTTTCAACTACAACATAACTAATATTAATGGAAGACTTGGCGTGGCATCATAAAAAACAAGGACGTTTAGGACGCTAAAAAAAAAAAAAAAAAAAAAAAAAAAAACTAGGAAAACAACCAGCTGTTACGGTAGTATTTAGCGTACTGTCTTCACTGCATAAAGAAATGAGAGCGAAGTGCTATTTTCCAATCATTTCTTTTTTGGTTCCAGACGTTGTTGTTTGCCTTGTTTGCACAATATACATATTCCATTCGAATAATTTTATGCGATACATTTTGTAAAGTAATGATGAATGTATTAATAGCATATTATGCATGCAAGATGATTTTAAACCTGTGTTGTTGTTGTTGCTTATCCTCTTTGTCTGACGGAGTCAGACAAGATCCACGAGTTCGTTAAACCTGTAAAAAAGTGTATTGTAATTTAAAGATGTTTAAAAGAACTAATAACACACATACACTACTCTGAATTAAAATTAGCCCCAACATAATTTCTGCAAGTTTTTGTGTAAAATAACCTCCTGAATCCGAACTTGACGCCCATTTTGCCCCATCACCTACTGCTTTTTTCGGCGTTCCCCTCTCTTTAATTTTATCGCTGTCAGGTAATATTATGGCTATAAATTTTATTTGGAGGGAGGGGGGATTATTTTAAATATTAAATATCTTCTGAGGAATTACAGAGAGAAAACAATTTAAAACATTATCATTTCTAGTAAGAATGAAATTAAAGAGGGGGATTTGCCACTGAAATTATAAATTATATTTATTACATTTTATTAATCTATTATTATTAATAATATTTATTGTACAGCACAATTTTATTTATTTATTTATTTGTTTGTGTTTAAAAAATTATTTTCTACCCTTCAAGTCAAATTAATTGAGCTTAAATTTCAAAGCAGTGTTAAAAATTGGTGAAGGGTGAAAGGTCGCGAGAAAACCGTGGGTGATTGTGGGAAAAATAGGGGTCATATTTAGATTGAGAAAGTCGTTTTACACAAGAATCAGCAAGAATGGCACCCAGACACAATATTTTCTTTTTCCAGTGCAGTGTGATGCAATTCGACTTTAAATGTATTATTTGAATTCTTCTGAATGTAAATAATAATTAACTATTTGTCAAATCTAAAAAAAAAAAAGTTTCTATGTAATATACCCGTATGATACAAATTTCGGCTATTAAATTTTATTTTTCCTCTTAATATTTGTTTTCGACACTCAGAAAGGTATGCATAATCTCAGACGCATGCAAAAAGAAACAAATAAATAAACTTAAAAAAAAAAAAAAAAAAAAAAAAAAAAAGAACGCAGGAAAAAAAAAAAAAAAAATGTGTCATTATAGCAGAATTCCAGACTTAAAAATTTGATTGTCAGTTTAAATTTAAATTTTGAAAATACGTAAATTTATTATAGAAACATAAATGAATTTTGACTTTTTAATATTTTTAACACGCCCACAATAAGTAAACAAATAATTATAATTTATAATTTATTCTTTATTAAAAAACGGTGACTCATTTTATAATTTGCAATTTATTTCATCTGATGTTGCTAATCTAATAATTACGCGTAACAATCTCTGTCATGAAACAGAAACACCAAGAAATTTTATTATTTACTAGCAGACCCGGCCACGCGTTGCTGTGACCAAGTTATACGTTGAATTGAGATTTGAAAGTTAGGTGAAAATTTGGAAGCGATTGATAAAAATTTTCGTAGTGTTGATACTAAGCACAAATTAATTTTATTGTAGGGTCCTATAAATTTTAATGGAGAAGTGATATATATTATTTCTAATGCTACTTTGGATAAAATTGCTAAAATGACTAATATATAAATTAAACTCTACTAAAATTCTATTAAAATAAAAGTATAAAAGAAACAGACGATTTTAAAATCAATTTTTATGGAGGAGTGAAATATAATATATGCTATAATGGATAATTTTACTATAAAATGACCTCATCATTTTAAATATTTTAAAGAGGGCAACAGCTGTAGTTATAAAAAGGAAAACAATAAGGGTAAACCAGAAAAATAAGTAAATTTGATAAATATTTTAAAACTTTAAAATTGAAATCTTATGAAATATTGGACATTTAAAGTAAATACATGTATCATTTTTAAATAGAAAAAGATTTTGGAAAAGTTTAGTGTATTTTAACGAAGTGATGAGAAGTTTTTGAGTATGTTAAAATTTTAATAGTAAATTCAAGTTAATAAAGATGGGAAACATTGAGGATTAAGATAAGAATAATTATAAGATTTTTAAAAAAAAAAAAAAAAAAAAAAAAAAAAAAACTTTTTATATACATGCTTTTAAATTTTAATATACTAATAATATACTAATTAAAAGGAAAATGATAAATATTCTATCATAGTTTGATGTCAAATTTGTTTTCAAATCTCTAAATAAAATATCTGATGTAAGATACTAATATTTTGCAGCGGAATAGATTTCATTTCTGTCATCCTTGGCGAAAAAAAAAAGAATATCGCCAAATTATCTGGCGAAAATTTTTAATTCCTTTCAAGGGCCGCGGTAGCCCAGTCGGTAGAGCGCCGGTCTCGTAATTGGAAGATTGCGGGTTCGGTACTCGAGCCGGCCAAAGACCGTCGTGTACACTAATGGTGGCTGGTGCACGTAAAATCTGTCGTGGCCGCAATGTCCTCCATGTTCCCATCAAAAATTATACCTCTGGGGGTCACCGAAGCGGGAGAGCCATCCCTTCCGTGGAGGATCAAAATTGTGATGGCATGTCTCCGGACCACCTCTAGGGGTGTGTCCCAGACCGTCGCCAATTGCCCATCTGCGCAGCACTAGTGCGACGTAAAACCCAACCATTCCATTTTTTAATTCCTTTCAAAAATCATGGTTATTTTAACAACTTATATTAAAAGAGTAATGAATAATATGAAACAATATTTCGTACAATACATATTACATGTCATACATACGTACAATGAATAATACATATTACATTTCGTACAATGCATACATCTGGCATGTATATTTTCGTGTTACGCTTTTGATCGCCAAATAATAATAATAATAATAATAATAAAAAAAGCCAAGGGCGACAGAGTTTTGAAATTTAAAATTAAAATTTTGTCAATTTGACAGCAAAATAATTCAATCTAACACCCGCGATAACTAATACATATCTATACCCAAATATAAGGATTAAAATCGGGAAATAAATTTCCTCGATTTTTAATAATTTCTTACAAAAAATCCAGTGGGCAATTAACATAGGAAATCTTTTTTTTTTGGCTGCACAGACGGTCAGTGAGTCACACTTCGCTTGCGTATAGAACTCATAGATATAGTATAGCATATATAGAATAGAGTGATCATTGGGGAGAAAAAAGTTATTCCTTTTCATTTGGGAAAAGACGACGTTTTTACCAAAATATGGCCGTCTTTCCCCGAGTGAATACACACGGGAATACATACTAATATTTTAGCAAATAAAATTTATGAATAATTTATTTGCTAAAGGGGAATGGAAGACACCAGATACAGTTTCAAATTCATATTTTTTTCTTTCTTTTCTTTCTTTTTTTTTTTTTTTTTTTTTTTCAATACCACTTAATGGCTGTTTCCAAAGCTTTTATTTATTTTTTTTTTCGGCATCAAAAATCTTTGTACGATAACATGGGGATGAGAGATCTATATATATTACTATATCTATGATAGAACTACATTAGCACTTTATCAATGTGTATAAAATCTTTAAATTGATTATGACGTCAATTTTCGTGAGATGCATATTTTAACTTTTTATAATTTTTTAACGTTCACGTTTGATTAAATGTATTTATTTTTATGTCGAAAGAAAATGAACTCGTATTTTTTTTTTTTTTTTTGGAATCAATTAAATTAATGGAACTCACAGATATTTTGGAGCAACTTTAATAAAGGTCTATAGTTAACAAATAATTGCAATAAAACAATATTGTGACAATAAATAGAGATAAAAACTATCCTATCTCTCAAGTTGGGCCAAACTGCACACAGTGTGCAAAATTTCATTAAAATCGGTTCCTTAGTTTAGGAGTTTACCCCGGACAAACATCGTGACACGTAATTTATATATATATACAGATTATCTCATTTACTTTTTATCTTTATTAAAAAGTATTATACGAAAACACAAATTTGTTATCATATAGAAATATAAAGTTACGTCGTAAAATAGGCTTTATTTACTGTTTTCGTAAACTATTGTTCAAATGCGAGATTCTTATAAAAAGCATCTATCTTGAAAAAAGAAGCATTAATTTAACTATTAAATATTTTGTTATGTATAACTCGTTAATTTTGTCTCATAGAAGAATAAAAAAGTCAATTAAATAGAGAATTAATGCTACAAAAATCTCAGTAAACATGTATCGATTTATTATTGAATTCAGACCAATTTCAATTTTTAATGTTATATTAAAATAATTAAATCGAAATGAAAATTATAACTTATGGGATGTAAAGAACTAGAAAAATATTTTTGTCAATATAAAAAAGTCATTAATTATTTAATTTTGAAAATGTTAAATTCACTTCCTTTACAAATTACAATTACATTATTTTGTATAAATAATATTTTTCTGTATTTAATTATACATTACTTACATATATTTTTGAATTATATTTAATAAGTTATTTATTTAATTCCTCTTATTTAAAAAAATAAAATAAAATAAAGATATTGATCTTTTAGCAATATTCAACATCAACATTTTTATATAAATTACAACATTTACTAAAATAATATTAGCCATTGCCCATTTAAGAATTTTAAATGAGAAAATTAAGTAACATAAATAATAAATTAATGTTCTGTTCATTATTTGTTTAAGAACAACATAAAAACTAATTCCTCATAAAACTTTCATTAGAAGATTTTGATTTAATACTAATACTAATTTTTAGATACGTATCTGTGAGAAATTTTGGTCTTCGTTTTAAAAATACAAAATAAGAAATAAAACAAATGACAAATATATTTTTATCGAAGCAAAATGTTAATAATTATACTTTTATGACTTATAACTTTAGAATTTAGATAAATAGATAAATAAATAAAGTTAATTTTGGTGTAATTTATGTAAGTAAAATATTTGCTTCACAGCATGCTTAATTCTAAATGTTGTAAAAAAAACTTTATATACCCTTTAAAATGTTGCATAAAGCTTTCTGGATATTTTCTTTTCATTCTTAGTAGAAGAAATTTGTTTTTTTCAACGTGGAAAATACATTAATATAGGTTAATAACTATAAGTAAACGTTTATAAAAAATATTCTCAGGGAGATTTGGGTGTAATTCTTCCTGGAAAGTAAGTAAAATTTAAAATATATTTTAGAAAATACAAAAATATTCTGACTGTCCTTAAAATTTCAACTCATGTTTAATTCCATCCTTAAACTCTCTATTTCTTGTATATTACTGTGTTCATTTTTTGATAAGCTCCATCGTTTTATGTTTGTGTTCCATTTATGAATCCCCCGCTAACCCATTTTGACAATGAATTTAAATTAAGAACTTTCACATCATTAATAATCAAACTTCTGCAGCGGAAGATGCGTAACTTCAGTCACAGGGGCTTCTACCACCCCTGTTTTTTTTGAGTATGGAAGTGTAAAAATATTATTAAATTTACGTAGATTTTTTTTTTTTTTTTAAATGCAATGAATTACATTAAATGGCATGACGCATATTCAGTCATTTTTTATTCATAGTATGCAATGTGATTAGTTATAAGATTAATGAAATTTATTTTACCAACTTAAATGGCAAATTTTTAAAACAGACAAATCTTTCAATGCATAAAGTGATTATATTATATAATATCATTTTTTTTTCTAGATGTGGTACAAATAATAACTTAAAATTTTAATTATATAATTTTACTACTCACACATTCCTTTAAAAAAATGTCGTTAGTGCATTAAAAACTAGTTGGCATAGGTGAACTCTGCGCAGTTCCCCATCACGTATTTGTTTCCACATATTTTAATTATTGTTAAAAACTATTAAAGTAAAATTTATATATCGCATCTCGGAAAGAAAAAGGACACAACTTAAAAATGCAATATTTGAGAAGAATCAACTTACAGATGGTATAAAGAAAAAACTTGGCTATAATAAAACTAACATGAATGCCTCTCAGGTGGAAGAATTGAGAGTTATAGATGCGACATTTCCCGCGCTCATTGGAAGCATTTTATATGCATTTTTCATAACATAAACCCAAATTTGCCATTTTAGGTTGATTTCTTTGGAAATTGAAATATTCCAATCACTTCGTTTCTCTCTCTCTCTCTGTATATATATATATATATATATATATATATATATATAGAGAGAGAGAGAGAGAGATAATATCAAAATCTTATCATCATGGTAACTCCCGAAATAATACTCCAAATCGAACCAAATTTGCATAGCGAATTTATCTTATAAATATCTTGGATAAGTTCGTTAACCAAGTTGCTCCACAATTTTGTTTCAAGCGGCGATGTATGTATACACCATATAAGGGTCTCAACCAATTTTATAAATGAATTTTACCTGCCATGATATTTCCAATCGCTTTTTCTCACCAAAAATTCCCTAACTCCAAACATTCATCAAAATCCCTATGACCAAATTGGTGTAAACCATATTTCTGTCATACGTTGCAATTGGTCTTTAAAGGTTTAAGAGCGAACGCGGAAATTTCTGAAGACGAAAATATTTCCAATCATTTAAGTACCCCTAAGCATTTATCCAAAATCTCTATATCGATTTCAGGGTAAATCCAATTTCGGCCATTTGTTGAAATTGAAGGGTTAACTGAGAACGCAATTTTTTCTGAAGGTGAGGGTAAATCCAATCGTTTTAGCACCTTCCCGAAAACACTTAATCCCGAACTTTCAACAAAATCGCTATATCTATTTCCTTGTAAACCGGATTTTTGCTGTGTTTTGCAATTGACCGATAAAGGGTTAACTGTGAACGCGAATTTATCTGTAGATGAGATCCAATCGCTTTTTCTCATCAAAAATCCCTAACTCCAAACTTTCATCAAAATCGCCTACTCCATTTCCGTGTAAACCCAATTTCTGCCATACGTTGCAATTGGCCTTTAAAGGTTTAACTGTGAACACGAATTTTCCTGACGATGAGTACAATTCCAATGGTTTAAGCACCCCCAAAAACACTTAATTCCAAACTTTCACCAAAATCCCTATAACCATTTCCGAGTAAACCCAATTTCTGCCATTTACTGCAATTGACCAATAAAGGGTTAACAGCGAAAGCAATTTCTTTCTGAAGATGAGGACTAATCCAAGAACCCCGAAAAACACTTAACTACAAACTTTTTTGAAAATCGCTATATTCATTTCCGAGTAAATCCAATTTCTGCTATATGATACAATTGGCCGATAAAGGGTTAACAGCGAACTCGAATTTTTCTGCCTTGCCAAATTTTCAAAGTCGCTTGTTTATAGTTAATGATGTTCATCCCGGCATCAAAACTGATATTTAAGAGCTGTTCTTACATCTTTACGATAAAAATATTTCTTTTCATGCCGGTTTAAGTGAAAATTTCCCCTATTCTCCCATGCTAAGAAAATCGTAAATTTCGAATAACTTCTGAAGTTTTTTAATTAGAATGTTGCAAATAAATAGGGTTCTTGACAGTGTCATAAATAATATTTTAAAACTGGTTCGACCTCTCTGCGATCATTTGTTCTTGAGATATCGTGTAAACAGACTAACAGACTAACGGACTAACAGACTAACACACTAACTGACTGACACACTAACGGACTAACAAACTAACAGACACCCTACAGACGGACACCATACAAATTTTATCACTTTCGGATTCCTCACACCGGAAAACGTATAAAAAAGTCAAAAGACCGAGTTCGAAAATTTTCACGATTACCTAAGTTCCCCATACCTATAGTATGATGGGGAACTAAAACAAAATATAGTAATAATGTTTAGAAAAAAACAATTTCAGTTGAAAATGCATAGCATAAAATTTTAATATATCACGCACTTCACGATTATATTAATACAAATATTCGTATATAAATAAGTCTGCGATATATGGAAATGAAAATTTTATATAACATTATACATTTATCTTTATACTTTGTTATCTACACGCTTATTTTTGTAAGTGTAAATAATAACCTTAGGACTTTAAAATATCATTAAATCTAACATAAAGTACATAAAAAGCCCTAGTGAATTTATCCTTTTATGTTTAACAATTACACAAGAACACAATAAAACACTAAATAAATTTAATTAAGTTATTATTTTTAGAAACTATTTTAACTATCATTTAAAAATTCCTATTTTTTAAAGAAAAGTAAAAAGAGATTAAAAAATTAAAGTTAGTTATGTAAAATTATTTTTGGGAGGTGAATTTAAATTAAAACCACTCGTTTTTCACTATAATAGCTTGAACGATTCGATGTATGTTAAAAAAACAAAACAAATTCTTTAAATAAAAATTATGTCTGCATTAAAAATGGCAAGTAAAATACTGCACATACATTTTTAAACATTAACATCTCAATGCAATTTTTTTTAATTGAATTTCTTTAAAGTAGATGAAGTTTAATGTTTTAAATCGAATTTCTTTAAAGTAATGTTTTGTACACTTCAACTTATTATATTTCGTGAACAGCTTATTTCGAGATTCCTTTGAGATTTCAATTTCATGTTTAAGCTTTTACAAGCTAAGTATTAATGTCACTGAAAAAGAAAAAAGTTCTCAAAATGTTTTAAATTCCTTTAAATATTGCAGATTTACATAATATTTGTTTTATATAGTAATATTTTATTTTCTAAATATTAATATTTTTTCTTGAATTTTATTTAAATACATTATTTATGTAAAATTATATTTAAATGAAATGAATGCAGCACATAAAGAAATATTATATGTGAAATTATTTTATATGGAGGGAGAAAATAATTAAATAATTTAGTAACAACGAATGAATCAGTTAGACAACTATAAATACATAAATAACAGAAAACAAAAAGGAAAAATTACGAAATAAAATAGAGTTTTTGTTTTTCTTAATGTAAAAATAGTCATGTAATAGATAAACATTAACTTGAAAATGTTTTTTATAGAATAAAAACTAAATTTTACTTTATTAAATAATTATTTCCCATTCATAATTATGTCTAGGAACAAAATTTATTATCATTAGCAAAAAATATCAATACTTAAATATCTAATCACATATGCATTTAATACAATAAGCTTTAATGAAATAAAAGAACTAAAAAATAAAATAATAATAATAATAAAGAGAGATAATACTTTGTCGCATATTGTCTGACATATTACATGATCACACATGCAAAACACAAACGCACGATCAATATTTTTTATATACTTCTACAAATGACTTTTTAAAATGGCTGAAATTTGATGTCCAACATTTTACCCCATAAAATAATAATTACGACGTTTTATTCATAGATTAAGACTAATATTCCTCTATACTAAAAAAATAAAATTAGAAATTCTAACTTCTAAACTTTTATTAAATTATTTATTTTAATTTATAATTGTTGCCAAAAAAAATTTTACGATTTAATTTATTTTTCGACATATTATAATAAATTACATTTTTACGCGATTAATAATAAAAAACTTTTTCGATAATGTTTGTTTCGATACTGATTATTTTACATTTTCTTTTCTTAAAAAAAAAAAAAAAAAAAAAAAAAAAAAGATAAAATTCTAGCAAAAGCAGAATTTAGTTTAGGACGGAGAATTACTAGTTTTTTTTTTTTTTTTTTTTTTTTTTTTTTTTTTTCAAATTATGACATCGCGTTCAAATTATTCAATTATATGTTCGATAAATTTTAGATTTCAATAAATATCCAACTATCGAAATATGATGCTGAGAAAAACACAGATCGAAACTAATAGTTCTCAGTCCTAAAAAAAAAAAAAAAAAAAAAAAAAAAAAAAATGTTATATAGTGCTAAACGATTTAAAAATAAATTTAAAATATCTTGTTCTATTTTTTAAATTGAATTTATTGTTTTAAGAATATATTATTACATAATTAATTGAGAATCACTATATAATGTGCATGTATTTCCACACACTCACACACATATATATAGTTATATATTACAACATATATGCAATTATGAAGGTACTGTGAGTAAGGTGGCGTGAGTGCAACGGGAGCCTCTCGAATTCGCAAACCTGCCAGGTGTCGGCTGTCTATTAGACATATGCAGGGATGGAACACGGGCGCAGAATTCATACCGGAATCCGTTTAAGAAATTTCTCTACCTATAATATCGTTGATTTAAGAAGTAGAAAATTTTCTTACATTGAGAGTGGTATGAATTCTGCGCCCGTGTTCCATCCCTGCATATGTTTATTTATCTAGGGTTAACTGGTATTTTAAACTTTTTAACAATTAAGTTAAACCTATGAAAAAAATCAGAATTTTCGGTTTCATTGAAAATTATCAAGGTAAATCTAAAAAAAAAACAAAACAAGAAAAAGGATTATGTGATGCATTTGAGATGTTTGAAACAAATGTAAAAATCCCGGTTATATTCTCTCGACAAAAAAAACTTCTGGAATAACTCTAATTAAGTGCAACAAACTGAAAAACACTTTAAGAATAGAAGAATCTGAAATTATATATATATATATATATACATGTAAAATTAAATTTTCTTGTCAAAAAACTGCTATTGTTTTTTTTTTTTTAATGCAGCAATAGCAAAACTTTGAATTATGAGATAGGAGGTATATCTAAGACTGGTAAATTTAATCATTTGTTAAAACTTTACAAACTATCTCGTATAAACTTTAAAAACTCCTTCGTATTTGATTTCATTTCCTAAGACTAAATATAACAAATAAATTTTCCAAAAAATAGATGTAATGACAATTATGTCAAATGACAATTTATTAGTTATGTTATAAGCCGAATTTTAACTTACACTACTTCAACATATTTAAAACGGATAAGCTACATTAACGTGACTCCAATTTATAAACTTCAAATATGATACAAAAAATAATTTCGCAATGTTGATTTAAATGTATTTAATACACTAATATTAATTACCATTAAAAGAAAAAAATAGTATTATAATAAAACAAATATATAATGAAAACATTGTTTGGAATCTTTAGTTCTGAATAACGTATTTAGGGGGTTTTAGGTATTAAAAAGAAAGGAGTGGGGGATTTCGAACTACACAATATATATATATATATATACATATATATATAATATTTATTTATTTATTAAATAAGGATACGAATATATTTTGCATTATAAATGACTCATTCTGATTTTAGGTACATATTCTAAAATAAATAAGTAGACAAAAATCGAAGGGAAATATAAGCTTTTACTTTGCAAATAATAAGTAATATCTAATTAAGAAAAGTCACCTTTTTTACGTTCATATCGTTTTGAGGAAAATGGGAAGTAAAAGTAATTTTAGATCAAAATTACCCATTCCGCAGTTCCAGAATTAAAAATAAAATTTTCAGTTTTCAGTTTTCTGCATTACATTTCTATTTCGAGCTATGCACATTAGTTATTCGTTTTTATATAAATAAAATAATTTTAAGATTTTCCCATAATACTCATAAATTACCAACATAAATAATTCTTTAAAAAAAAATAAATAAATAAATGACCTATAAATATTAAATCTAGAATATTTTAATGTGAAAGAAAATTTATAATATTAGTTTAAATTTTAATTCATTTTCTAAGGATTTGGCAAAAGTAACTCTCTTTTTCCCGGCAAACTTATCTCGTTAACTTTAAGAAAAATGTTTTTGTACAAATTAGTAAAAACTATAGATTTACAGGTATTTGGTTAATAATTCATGTACAAAGTCAAATTTTAAAGATACAACTCACAAAATATGCTGCAAACAAAAAAAAAAAAAAGTACCATGTAAGGGATTTTGCTTACTCTGTCGTTCATATTTGATAACTTTATGTCATTTTATGAAGTAAAAATTAATTGGATGGACATTTTTTTAATCAAAAATATGTATATAAGATTATGCTTAATTACAACATTATGTATTTATGTATTTATGTAAGTATATGAGCTTACTTTAAAATTTAATTATAAATTTTATATAAAGAGAAAAAAATTATATTTTCTATTATGACGGATTATAAAAGAAACGGCTTACCATGAAATATTTATTATGAAACCATTCTAATAGAAATGGCTTGGTTATTTTCATGTGGGAATACATGAAAATTTGTTAACAAAAGAAATATGTTTATAACTCTGAAGATGAATGGAAGGTATTTTATAATGTTTCTTTATAACGACTGCACTGATCACATTGCGCTGAAAAGAAAAAAAAGAAAGAAAAAGAAATCGAGCTTTGATGCCATTTTTGCTGATTCTTTTGTAAAATGACATATGATCCCCATTTTGCCCAATCATCCACCGTATTCTCGGAACGCCACCCTCCCCCAGTCTTTATCAATGTTCGTTAATTTTATGACTATGAGCTTGATTTGCAGACTGAAAAAGAATTATTTTAATGCTTTAAAACTATATACTGAAAAAAAAATGGCGCGCCAAGAAGGAATTATGCAAACTGGACACAAATTGACATACATACAGGTTTCGATGGAAAATGCAAAATTTTAAAATTTGACTGCCCTCGAATGAGCATGCGACGCTGCAGCGCATCTTAACAGCGCAATTGGTAGAATATTAAAAATGAGAAATTTTGATTCCAGGTCATAAATTCTTCGAGAATTTTATTCTGTCTACTTAAAGAGACACTAACTATGCCTCGCATACTGGTGCACAAACAACATGCGCACATGTCAGCATTTGAGCGTGGTGTGCAAGTCTCAAAGAAGCCGGTTGGTCGAATCTGTGATTTTTTTTTACAATTGAACAGGAACGGTTCCCCCATTAGATGATATTGATAGAAATGGATGAATCATGGCCGAACACAGCGTCAGGGAGGAAGCTGTCGGCCTAAAGCTAGGACAGAAAGTGAGAACCAGTCAATCGCAAAGCGGTACTCGAGGCTCAAATTCCTCATTATCGTCTATCCTACGTGCAACTGGTACTTCAGTGACTTCAAAGTCCCTTAGTAGGCGGCTCTGTAAAATGGGGTTGAGCTCAGCCCGCGGATCTCTCTTCCACTGAGGACGTTTGGAGCATCATAAAAGTGTCCTACAACCACCTCAGGATTTTACCAATCTAACGCACCAATTGGACAGGATATTGCACGATACTTCACAGGAGCTCATTTGCCACCTCCATCAACTAATACCAAGCCGAATAACTGCGTACATAAGGGTCAGAAGAGGACCAACGCATTATTGACTTGTTTACTTTGTGAGACCCTTTCTCTTGATTAAATCATTCAAATTTTCTGAAACTGTAATAAATTGCTTTTCTCAACATGTACATCACATCTACCAATTTTTGTCCCATTTTTACTTTCTCTTACCCATAAGGTAGAGAAAGTATTGTTTTTGGGTAAAATTTTCGAACGCGAGTTTTTGTTATATTTACACGTTTTGAGGTCCCCTGAATAGGAAAATCATGTTTTTAGCAAATGGTCTGTGTGTCTGTGTGTGTGTCTGTCTGTTATCAGCATATCTCAAAAACAAATTATGGCAGAAAGTTCAAACTTGGTATTCTAAATGTGTATCATATAGGGATGCTACAGTAAGCTTTTCGTTATGATCAAGCAAATGGTTCGTGTACAGGGACAATCAAGAGAATTCTAATACATTACGTCTATGGGGGAAATTGCAGGTAAGTAGAGTTTAACGTCCATAGACTGCACTAAACCAAATGAAACGAACATATATTTTTTGTAATAGAGATAGATAACTGGGAAAAATTTTTTGTGTAAGTAGGAGCCTCGCCTCCCCCTGGGGGGGAAGTCCCCCCTCGAGGGGAGTAAATTTTCATGATGGGTATCATTCAAAAGAGCTCGCCAATACCTTTAAAACGAATGGTTGAACTATAAATCTGCGATAATTTAAAACAAAGTTATAGATTTTTTTTTATTTTAACGAAAAAAAAACTTAGAAAAAAATCTTTTTTTTTTTTTTTTTTTTTTTTTTTTTTTTTAAATTTTGAGAGTAAAATGGACTTTTTTTTGGATATTTAGTGTTACACTACCTCTCTAATATGGAAATCGTCTGCATTATCAAAAAAATAATTTTTTTAAATAATAATTTTAATAAATTATTTTTTAAAAACAGAATTATTTTTTAATAACCGAATTAAATTCTATATAAATGTAGGTGCATTAATGAAACGGGGGTTGAGGGGGGCGCTAGCCCCCCCTCACACAGAACTAATTATCGTATAAAACTCTTCTGAAGCCTAATTGGAATTGTTTAGCAAAGGTTTACATGACAGTTCTCGTTATCTTACCTCTTAATCTGCAACCTGTATTTATAGTATTAAATTTCAGGGTAAGAGAAAGTCCTGTGAGTGACACACCAGATTATTATAACTCCTTCTTGGTGCGTCGCTTTTTTTGTTATAGAGTATATATATATATATATATATATATATATATATATATATATATATATATATATATATAATGTATAATAAATAATAATAATAACTGACTATAATAACATATAATAAATGTAATATATAATTTCAGTGGCACATCCCCTCCCCCTAAATTTACCCTTTGCTGCGAATGTTCATATTTTGGAATTTTCCAAATATGTAGCAACTTAGAAGAAATTTAACAGTTAAAATAATCCTTTCCTCCCCTACAAATCAGACTAGTAACCCTAAAATTACCGAAAAAGTGATTAAAAAAGGGAAGCGTCCCTAAAAAATGGTGGGTGATAGTGCAAAATGAACGACATATTCGGATTCATGAGTTCATTTTGCATGAGAATTTACAAGAATGGTGTTGGGGCCGATTTTCATGCAGATCTGTTTTATTATTATTATTATTATTATTATGTATGTGCATGATTTTTCGAACAATAAAGTATAAAAAAGAAAGAGTTAGAGAATACGCAGGACAGATTTTACGTATTATTCATGTAATAGATTTTATTTAACTTTTATTTTACGTTTCAAAAGATACAACAACTACAATTAGTTTTTTTTTTTTTTTTATAATAAAAAAAGAAGTGATTCGTGTATGATGCTAATTATATTTTTATCATCCACACACAAATTCTCTAAGAAGGCACGACTTGTTCGACAAATCGACAGTCAAGCGCAGTGTTCTAATAAGTTCTCCGATTTTTCTTTTTCCGTGTTGCACAAGATATAGTGTTTTATTCATGATGTTGGATCTGTTACGAACTCGACTTCTCCCTTCGAAGCGGCTCTTTAAAGGGCTAAGAAAGTTTCTTGATATTTTTTTTTTAAAGGTCCTCTTTTATTTACAACTACTACAGGTATACACTTTTGTTCAGTCTAAGGTTTGATGTATGCTTTTAAGGCTTATATATGGTAACTGCCTTTAATTTTACCTGAAATTGTTATGTAAGTACAGTCGGCTGCAAAATTATTCGAGCACTAGCAATAATCCTTGCCAAAAAAAAGTACACTTAATACAGCTTTGTTAAATAAATCCTTGTCGAGTCATGTTCTTAATCAGTCTAAGAACATGATTCGACAAGGATTTACTTAGCAAAACAGTCTTAAGAGTACTTTTTATATATAGGAATTATTGGCTAGTGCTCCAATAATTTTGCAGCCGACTGTACTTTCACATGCGGTAGCAAAATAATGAGTTTCAATAAGATAAGGATTTATTTTGGCATAAATTAGCGGTCATGTGTTTTAGTTTTAATAAGTGGGTGCAATTTGACCCAAAGTTTTCACAGGAAGAGTAAAATATTTGCCGTCATTTGTTACCAAAATACTTTTATTTTTCATTTCATTTTATTTACATTTTTTCGCGAATGCCTAGCATAATGGCGGGAAATTTCTTATAGATATGACTGAATTCATTATGTAATATTCTCAAATTCATTGACGTAATATTTTTATGGCATATTTCATTTACAAAATTATCATTTTAGATCACTGCTCTGAATTTTTGTATGACATCCTCCAGTGCGCAACTGTAGAAAAGCAGGAGTTTAATTTGTAGTATCATAAACAGCCATGTTCAATGCGAAACGGATGACAGCGTGTTTTTAATATCAGGTGGTGTGTTTATCACCCACAAGAATTGCGAAACTTCATTTCAAGTTTCTATTTTTACGTTATACAAGATTGAAGTAGGCTATTGAACTGTAATCAGCTTCTGGCTTATGTTGTTGGTATAGCAACCATGTTGAAGAACAGGAATAATAAACTGTGGTCTGTTGTCACCAATAATTCTTCTAAGTATTCTATATCGCTGGAAAACTTCTTCCAATAATATTGTGGAACATTCTTGTCTAATGGCTAGAGAATTACCCAATAACTCAATTTCTTGCGTAGCACAGACTTCGACGTTAGCAATCCATTGTTTGTTGGTTTCAGTTTCTGGTAATGATCCAACTAAATAAATTGATAATATTTCATAAGGTTGTGAATACTCAAGGGATCTGAACAAACTAGTAGGTTTTTGATTGGTTGACTTGTATCATTTGCATTGAAGGCATTGTTTCATATGTATGTTTTCATATCAGTCCAATGATACCGTTTAATAAATTTTTGAAATGTACATTCTTTACCATCCCAGCTAAAAAAATTTGCGGAAAAAAATACATAAAAGATACAAAACTGTAGATAATCTGAAGATAATTGGCACAATAAACAGTTTTAGGTAAAAAATATATTTATCTGCACATTTTTTGTTTCCAAATTGAAGTTATTATACAGATTTTGAATAATAATTGCAGTATTTTCGGAGATTCTTGTCCCAATTACCTTCAAATTATCTGCAATTTGTTTTTAGCTGGGATAATATGCAGTCATTGTATTATGAGGATACATTAGCATGATGAATTCCTGTTCGTTAGTCGGAGTTACTCGTTGGGATTCTTGTGAGTCGGAATCTGGTACGTATTGGTTTAAAACACTGCGGTTCATAATGGTACCACATTCAGTCCATTTTGCGCAGTCTTCATTTTTTAGTGAAGTTCTAAATTTTCGATGGTTTATTATTATTATTATTATTATCCTTAAATTGCGCTTCATCCATATTTTTTATGATTCTGGCAAGTATGTCAACACCATTTATACCTTAAGGGTCCTCTTCACTCACCGCCGCCTGAAGCCGAAGCTAATGTTATTCTATGGGAAATTTTTCTTTACAAATAACTTATTAACTAATAAATATTTTTAAATTCTGTTTTCACATTCTGAAAATTCCCAGCTGTTAAATTGAAGGGCCTTTTTTAAAAAAATTATTTTTTTTTAATTTTTTATATTTTATTTTGCAGCTGCAAAATACGAATTTTTAATATGTGAAATTTTCTCATTTTGCAAGTTCAAAATAAAATATTAAAAATTTAAAAAATACATTATTAAAAAAAGGTCCGTCAATTTACCAGTTGGGAATTTTCTGAATGTAAAACAGAATTTTAAAATATGTATTAGTTAATAAGTTATTTGTAAAGACAATTTCCCCATAGAATAACATTGGCTCGGGTTGAAGAGGGCCGTTAACGCTTCGCAAAGAGATTTTTTTTTTCGCAGACTGTCCGAGAGCCTATCTGCAATGACATTTGCATTTCCAGACACGTATTGTATCTCCAAGTCATAAGACTGTATTTTTAATGCTCATCGAGCAAGTCGCCAGTTAAAAACGTGAATGTGAGATGTGAGAAACCATAATAAAGATTGGTGGTCGGATGTTATGGTTTGTTCAAAACTATATTTATAGCCACTGATTTTCTTTTACGTCTTTTTTTTTTTTTTTTTTTTCTAAGTAATAGATATAAATTTCTGTACAAAACCAGCATAATTTTGTAGGACAATACCTTTTTAGTCTATTCTTACTTATAAAAGCCTGTGGTAACTGCGCTGTATTCCACAGAAAATGTTACTATATTTACATTGTAAAATTTCTTTAGAACATATTTAGTATAAAATCCCCCCCCTCCCCTTGTCGACTTTTAAATTTTTATTGTCATTTTCGAGATGAATAACAGTGGCTATCGCAACTGCATAGTAAAGAAATTAGAGAGAAACGTCCAAACTTCTTCGGTGCCAAACATCAAATTTCACCAAGGAACTCCTGTAAATAGCTGACTGAAAGCTAAAATCTTTTCATACATAAATATATATATATATATATATATATATATAAGAGTATGAGAAATTTATTTGCAAATTTTGACAATATATTAAAAATGTGTATCTCATTTGGTCATTCAAAAAGAAATGGAAGTTTTAGAAAAGAAAATAATATGGTTTTGTCATTCAACCGACGTTCTTTTACATTACATTTGAATACTATAAAGATAGGTTGCATATTAAGTCTTAAGATTAATAGTGTAAGATAATAAAGTTCAATCTACTTTAAAACTAATCTAAAATAGGTTTAGGAACAGTTTTATTTGACAGATAATTTTGTGTAAGAGAAGGGGCTACCGTCTTCCTTAGGCCATTGTTCAATTACAGTACCTACATTAATTATATGAATAAATAATATTATACTTTTAAAAAATTAAAGAACATGCTTTTATTGAAATGTAAACTAATAAATAATTTTGAATTAAACAAAAAGCCATTTTTAAAAAATCTCCCCTGACTGTGCTCAAACGTTAGGTTCGATCCTTTAGGTTCGTAGCTTTACCTCACGAAGCTTTACCTCACAGCCACAGCGTTCAAGTAGGGAAAGTCAATTTTTACAATACACATTTTTTGCTTGCTCCCAGAGCAGTTACAGACCTACATACAAACATACATACATGTTAAGCTAATAAAAGCGTGTTAAAAATTAAATCTGTTATTTATCTAATTTCGAACTTACCAAGCTTGATCAAAAAGTGGCAACCTAATATGAACTTCAGAATAATAAATTTGAATTTCTTGCAGTTTTTTGTATTTACATTATGATGATAACATACATACATAAAGAACAACCGTTAAAAATTGGACTTTCGTATTCAGATCACTTCAAAACATGATATCATACAAGAAACAGAGTTCAAAATAGATGTTTAAAAAACTTTATTTACAAAATGGGTATGAAAAACTGTTTTTTAGAGTACCGAGTATGGACTTTCAGCTGTAATTTGTCCCAACATTTTCATGAGCTATGCTTATAACAGGCACACTCACAGAAAAACAGAAAAAAATACACACAGTTACATACGCAGAAACAAACCGCTAAAAACATGTTTCTCGGATTCTGAGGAACTAAAGACGTGTAAATATGGCAAAAACTCAATTTCGAAAATTTGACCCAAAAATAATAATTTCTCTACCATATATGTGGGCAAGGGAACTTAAGGACACATTTGTCTTGTTAAAAAGGGGTTAGAAATAAAATCATTCACTGTTTTATTCCAGAAAATATTGAAACAATATAAGATTAAATTAGTATAACGAACACGTCTCTATAATTGTTCGTTAGTTGTTGGAAAGTTTAAGTTTAGTATAATCATAGAGTCCAAAAAAAAAAAAAAATCTGAATAATGATCATGGATACATGGAGTATTATACTAAATGTATTGTAAAGAGGGGATATTTTACTGTTAATTGTCCTTCGCGTTTTTTAGTAAATTGTAGAAATTCTCTTTGTAAAACATCTCGTTAAATTAAATATATATATGTTTCACATCTTACTCCTATAGCCACATTTCTATAGCAGGTAATTATCTTAAAGTTCCTTCTTAGATATTTTCTTTCTGCATTTCACATTTTAAAGCATTTAAATGCCGGAATGGGGTTTACATTGTAGAATAAGTAAAACGTATTAGAATTTTGATCATGAACTCTCTCAGCGAAAATGAAATACAAATTTGTGATATAGAATTTTTAACAAAAATGCTAATGATGTAAAAAAAATGCATTCAGTTATTTATTTAAATTCTTTAAAATGTCAGGAAGGATATACCAACCCGAGTTTATAACATATAAGAGAGGTTTTCATAGGTGATATATATTTTTTATTTTTATCTCAACGTGGTTCGCGACCCATGTTAAATGTTAAATACTATAAAGATAGGTTGCATATTAAGTCTTAAGATTAATAGTGTAAGATAATAAAGTTCAATCTACTTTAAAACTAATCTAAAATAGGTTTAGGAACAGTTTTATTTGACAGATAATTTTGTGTAAGAGAAGGGGCTACCGTCTTCCTTAGGCCATTGTTCAATTACAGTACCTACATTAATTATATGAATAAATAATATTATACTTTTAAAAAATTAAAGAACATGCTTTTATTGAAATGTAAACTAATAAATAATTTTGAATTAAACAAAAAGCCATTTTTAAAAAATCTCCCCTGACTGTGCTCAAACGTTAGGTTCGAACCTTTAGGTTCGTAGCTTTACCTCACGAAGCTTTACCTCACAGCCACAGCGTTCAAGTAGGGAAAGTCAATTTTTACAATACACATTTTTTGCTTGCTCCCAGAGCAGTTACAGACCTACATACAAACATACATACATGTTAAGCTAATAAAAGCGTGTTAAAAATTAAATCTGTTATTTATCTAATTTCGAACTTACCAAGCTTGATCAAAAAGTGGCAACCTAATATGAACTTCAGAATAATAAATTTGAATTTCTTGCAGTTTTTTGTATTTACATTATGATGATAACATACATACATAAAGAACAACCGTTAAAAATTGGACTTTCGTATTCAGATCACTTCAAAACATGATATCATACAAGAAACAGAGTTCAAAATAGATGTTTAAAAAACTTTATTTACAAAATGGGTATGAAAAACTGTTTTTTAGAGTACCGAGTATGGACTTTCAGCTGTAATTTGTCCCAACATTTTCATGAGCTATGCTTATAACAGGCACACTCACAGACAAACAGAAAAAAATACACACAGTTACATACGCAGAAACAAACCGCTAAAAACATGTTTCTCGGATTCTGAGGACCTTAAGACGTGTAAATATGGCAAAAACTCAATTTCGAAAATTTGACCCAAAAATAATAATTTCTCTACCATATATGTGGGCAAGGGAACTTAAGGACACATTTGTCTTGTAAAAAAGGGGTTAGAAATAAAATCATTCACTGTTTTATTCCAGAAAATATTGAAACAATATAAGATTAAATTAGTATAACGAACACGTCTCTATAATTGTTCGTTAGTTGTTGGAAAGTTTAAGTTTAGTATAATCATAGAGTCCAAAAAAAAAAAAAAAAAAAAAAAAATCTGAATAATGATCATGGATACATGGAGTATTATACTAAATGTATTGTAAAAAGGGGATATTTTACTGTTAATTGTCCTTCGCGTTTTTTAGTAAATTGTAGAAATTCTCTTTGTAAAACATCTCGTTAAATTAAATATATATATGTTTCACATCTTACTCCTATAGCCACATTTCTATAGCAGGTAATTATCTTAAAGTTCCTTCTTAGATATTTTCTTTCTGCATTTCACATTTTAAAGCATTTAAATGCCGGAATGGGGTTTACATTGTAGAATAAGTAAAACGTATTAGAATTTTGATCATGAACTCTCTCAGCGAAAAT
>OZ005649.1:86127772-86155772 GCA_963930645.1 Salticus scenicus | reverse complement strand
GAAATACAAATTTGTGATATAGAATTTTTAACAAAAATGCTAATGATGTAAAAAAAATGCATTCAGTTATTTATTTAAATTCTTTAAAATGTCAGGAAGGATATACCAACCCGAGTTTATAACATATAAGAGAGGTTTTCATAGGTGATATATATTTTTTATTTTTATCTCAACGTGGTTCGCGACCCATGTTAAATGTTAAATACTATAATGATAGGTTGCATATTAAGTCTTAAGATTAATAGTGTAAGATAATAAAGTTCAATCTACTTTAAAACTAATCTAAAATAGGTTTAGGAACAGTTTTATTTGACAGATAATTTTGTGTAAGAGAAGGGGCTACCGTCTTCCTTAGGCCATTGTTCAATTACAGTACCTACATTAATTATATGAATAAATAATATTATACTTTTAAAAAATTAAAGAACATGCTTTTATTGAAATGTAAACTAATAAATAATTTTGAATTAAACAAAAAGCCATTTTTAAAAAATCTCCCCTGACTGTGCTCAAACGTTAGGTTCGAACCTTTAGGTTCGTAGCTTTACCTCACGAAGCTTTACCTCACAGCCACAGCGTTCAAGTAGGGAAAGTCAATTTTTACAATACACATTTTTTGCTTGCTCCCAGAGCAGTTACAGACCTACATACAAACATACATACATGTTAAGCTAATAAAAGCGTGTTAAAAATTAAATCTGTTATTTATCTAATTTCGAACTTACCAAGCTTGATCAAAAAGTGGCAACCTAATATGAACTTCAGAATAATAAATTTGAATTTCTTGCAGTTTTTTGTATTTACATTATGATGATAACATACATACATAAAGAACAACCGTTAAAAATTGGACTTTCGTATTCAGATCACTTCAAAACATGATATCATACAAGAAACAGAGTTCAAAATAGATGTTTAAAAAACTTTATTTACAAAATGGGTATGAAAAACTGTTTTTTAGAGTACCGAGTATGGACTTTCAGCTGTAATTTGTCCCAACATTTTCATGAGCTATGCTTATAACAGGCACTCTCACAGACAAACAGAAAAAAATACACACAGTTAGTTACATACGCAGAAACAAACCGCTAAAAACATGTTTCTCGGATTCTGAGGACCTTAAGACGTGTAAATATGGCAAAAACTCAATTTCGAAAATTTGACCCAAAAATAATAATTTCTCTACCATATATGTGGGCAAGGGAACTTAAGGACACATTTGTCTTGTAAAAAAGGGGTTAGAAATAAAATCATTCACTGTTTTATTCCAGAAAATATTGAAACAATATAAGATTAAATTAGTATAACGAACACGTCTCTATAATTGTTCGTTAGTTGTTGGAAAGTTTAAGTTTAGTATAATCATAGAGTCCAAAAAAAAAAAAAAAAAATCTGAATAATGATCATGGATACATGGAGTATTATACTAAATGTATTGTAAAGAGGGGATATTTTACTGTTAATTGTCCTTCGCGTTTTTTAGTAAATTGTAGAAATTCTCTTTGTAAAACATCTCGTTAAATTAAATATATATATATTTCACATCTTACTCCTATAGCCACATTTCTATAGCAGGTAATTATCTTAAAGTTCCTTCTTAGATATTTTCTTTCTGCATTTCACATTTTAAAGCATTTAAATGCCGGAATGGGGTTTACATTGTAGAATAAGTAAAACGTATTAGAATTTTGTTCATGAACTCTCTCAGCGAAAATGAAATACAAATTTGTGATATAGAATTTTTAACAAAAATGCTAATGATGTAAAAAAAAATGCATACAGTTATTTATTTAAATTCTTTAAAATGTCAGGAAGGATATACCAACCCGAGTTTATAACATATAAGAGAGGTTTTCATAGGTGATATATATTTTTTATTTTTATCTCAACGTGGTTCGCGACCCATGTTAAATGTTAAATACTATAAAGATAGGTTGCATATTAAGTCTTAAGATTAATAGTGTAAGATAATAAAGTTCAATCTACTTTAAAACTAATCTAAAATAGGTTTAGGAACAGTTTTATTTGACAGATAATTTTGTGTAAGAGAAGGGGCTACCGTCTTCCTTAGGCCATTGTTCAATTACAGTACCTACATTAATTATATGAATAAATAATATTATACTTTTAAAAAATTAAAGAACATGCTTTTATTGAAATGTAAACTAATAAATAATTTTGAATTAAACAAAAAGCCATTTTTAAAAAATCTCCCCTGACTGTGCTCAAACGTTAGGTTCGAACCTTTAGGTTCGTAGCTTTACCTCACGAAGCTTTACCTCACAGCCACAGCGTTCAAGTAGGGAAAGTCAATTTTTACAATACACATTTTTTGCTTGCTCCCAGAGCAGTTACAGACCTACATACAAACATACATACATGTTAAGCTAATAAAAGCGTGTTAAAAATTAAATCTGTTATTTATCTAATTTCGAACTTACCAAGCTTGATCAAAAAGTGGCAACCTAATATGAACTTCAGAATAATAAATTTGAATTTCTTGCAGTTTTTTGTATTTACATTATGATGATAACATACATACATAAAGAACAACCGTTAAAAATTGGACTTTCGTATTCAGATCACTTCAAAACATGATATCATACAAGAAACAGAGTTCAAAATAGATGTTTAAAAAACTTTATTTACAAAATGGGTATGAAAAACTGTTTTTTAGAGTACCGAGTATGGACTTTCAGCTGTAATTTGTCCCAACATTTTCATGAGCTATGCTTATAACAGGCACTCTCACAGACAAACAGAAAAAAATACACACAGTTAGTTACATACGCAGAAACAAACCGCTAAAAACATGTTTCTCGGATTCTGAGGACCTTAAGACGTGTAAATATGGCAAAAACTCAATTTCGAAAATTTGACCCAAAAATAATAATTTCTCTACCATATATGTGGGCAAGGGAACTTAAGGACACATTTGTCTTGTAAAAAAGGGGTTAGAAATAAAATCATTCACTGTTTTATTCCAGAAAATATTGAAACAATATAAGATTAAATTAGTATAACGAACACGTCTCTATAATTGTTCGTTAGTTGTTGGAAAGTTTAAGTTTAGTATAATCATAGAGTCCAAAAAAAAAAAAAAAAAAAAAAAAATCTGAATAATGATCATGGATACATGGAGTATTATACTAAATGTATTGTAAAGAGGGGATATTTTACTGTTAATTGTCCTTCGCGTTTTTTAGTAAATTGTAGAAATTCTCTTTGTAAAACATCTCGTTAAATTAAATATATATATATTTCACATCTTACTCCTATAGCCACATTTCTATAGCAGGTAATTATCTTAAAGTTCCTTCTTAGATATTTTCTTTCTGCATTTCACATTTTAAAGCATTTAAATGCCGGAATGGGGTTTACATTGTAGAATAAGTAAAACGTATTAGAATTTTGTTCATGAACTCTCTCAGCGAAAATGAAATACAAATTTGTGATATAGAATTTTTAACAAAAATGCTAATGATGTAAAAAAAATGCATACAGTTATTTATTTAAATTCTTTAAAATGTCAGGAAGGATATACCAACCCGAGTTTATAACATATAAGAGAGGTTTTTATAGGTGATATATATTTTTTATTTTTATCTCAACGTGGTTCGCGACCCATGTTAAATGTTAAGTTTTCAACAAAGAAATTGCTTAAAACTTAAAACTACATTTCCACAAAGTCTTTTTATTTTAAAATATACATTTTTAGTAGGTTTTTTTTTCTTTTAATTCTTATCACATTCATACAAAAACACGAATTATTTCTCAAAAACATTCAAATCAGATTATTTAACTACAATTTTCATTAATACATACGCTGCTAATAAATTTAATCAAATAAAGTTTAATGAAGTTTTAGAAATAAAATCTTTTTATAACATATGTATATATTAAGATGCGTAAGTTGCTTATTTGCTTCTTAAACTTATGTTTAAACTTGAATATCAATGGAATAAATTAAAATTAAGGAAAAGAATCTGCATGTATTTTCTCGATACAAGTTCTTTTATATTTACTTTTTCATAATATTTTTCTTTTCTTTTCTAGGAATGTTTATATAAGTTACATATGACATGTTATTTTTTTTTTCTGAGTTATTAAAAATAAATTAAAATAAATTATCAATATTTGATTTACTATTTCACTTTTTTAACTATTCATAATTATTGTTTTTCATTTATTATTGATTTTATAGTTTTATTTTTTATGTATTTTTCTTTTTTTAAATATTGATTTTTACACAATTGATTTAGTATTATTTTTTTTTTATTTAAGTTTTTACGTGAAACTTTCTACTCAAATATTAATTATGGAAGCAAAAATTTTTCATATAGTTTTTATTCTGTTGTAATAAAATTTTGAATATAATAAGAATTATCTTTTCTTCGTATGATAAATATCACATAATAATAAAAGAAAATCTGCTACAGATTATACATAACCGATGTTAAATATTGTATCTATGCCTTTCTTAAGGTTGTAAAGGGCAGTTTTTTTAATAGTACAACTTCAAGTAATGTAATCTAAACAATTGAAAATTTACATCATGACTTCGCAATGCATATATATTTTATCCCAAAATTAAAATTAAGAGTGCGATATGTAAATTTAAGTTTCAAATTAGCAGGGATATTATAAGAATTTTACTGTAAGCTTTAATTCAATAAACAATTTAACACTTAGGGTGGTTATCAATCAGTGTATAAAACTGAAATGTACTTAAGTTTTTGTTATATTTATATGTTTTGTGGTTTCCTGAATATTAATAAGGTTTTTAGTGGCTAATCTGTATGTGTTTCAGCATATCCCAAGAACAAATATTACCTAGAAATTCTAACTGTAATTGGTGAGTGTAATTTCTTTTGTGTATTTTACCATGTCCAGGAAACCTGCTCAGGAATGAAAAGGAATTCCTCATACATTTAAGGTAAATAAAGTATTTTTAAAAGTTAAAAGTGTCAACAAAAGTCGTGTGAATGCCATACCAATTATTTTCCATGATTTTGAATTTGTTTCGGGCATTATTGTCTTCCATATATTCAGTGATTTGTCTTTTGATATTTTCTGTTTAAGGAGTATCATAATCTTCATTCTTCTTCCCTTTCTTACATGTCCCATCCCTCCTTAAGCTGCTCTGCCCCATGCCTCCCTTTTGATTATTTTTCAAAAAATAATTTATTATTAGACACATGCTACTTTTAGGCTTAATTTAGCTACTAATTCATAAAAGTTATATTATTAGCTATATAAAATATGAAAAGTGTTTATGCTTACATAATTGAGTGATGTTGAAAACTTTCCTTAAAAATTAAGCAATTGTTTACTTTTAGTGTTATAAAATATTTTTTTTTGTTACATAAACTTACATAGTTCTCATACTAAAATGAAACATAGCAACAAATATGGAGCTGTAGTTACTTCATCTGGTAGATGTGTCAAAAATTAAAAACAATGTTTATTTTAAGAATAATTTTAGGTGTCCCATCCCACCAAATGTTCTATCCATCCGGACTCTCCCCTATTAATTTAATTGTAGACTGAAATGAATTATAATAATAATTATAAAATAACCTTAAATATCTATTGTTTGCAAAATGATAAGTTTATCCACAAAATATTCGGAATTATGCAATGTATACATCAATATATTTACACAATTTTCTTTGTTTAATTATAAATTGACAAATGAAATCCGTATAGATTAGATTTCCTTAATCTGCTTAAATGAACTGAGTATGTGGTTTAGGGATTTAGATAATTCGCATCACAATCCTTTCTTCATAGGATTTTGCATAGCGAGCAGCATAAAGTTAAACAAGACGCGTATTTCTTCCATAATATTGAAAATCCAGTTTGAATGCCAATATTTAAATTAGATCCACTTATTTTGAGTTATAAACAATCAGTGAACTGATTATTTTGATAAACCTGTTGATAAATGTTAGTTATGTATATATACATTTCCCATGATTACTATTGATTTAATGTGTTAAGGGGAAAAAAGCTGCACACTGTTGTAATTTAACATTTGAAATTTATATTATAATATAAACATTTTAGGTATAATGTATATTTGTATTATGTATTTTAATTTATTTTTCATAATAAAATAAAATTAGGAAACTTATAGTTTTTTAAGAGACTTTAATTTGTACATATAATATAAACCAGTTTCTAATAAACCACCTATTACTTGCTTTGATTAGAGGCTAGGTAAAAATTTAATATTTAAAAAAAAAAAAAAAAAAAAATATTTTTCAATAGTAGCAGATGACTATTAAACAAATAAACAAAGCTTAAAAGAAAAATTTTTAAATCTGAACTTTCGTCATATGTCTAATTGGTTAAAGAGCTCACGATTTATTTAGCATACTTATTTTGAGTTTCTGTTAGACATGCTAGAGAATTAATAGTATATACAATGAATAATATATATATATATATATATATATATATTATGCATTTATTTATTTATAAATTTATTTCTATAAAATATAAAAGACAAAAACGAATTAATATATATATATATATAAATCTATACAATATCTGTAGGTCGAAATTTCACTCTTATATTAAAGAATGTAACGAGATGTGCAGTTTGAAAAAAAAAAAAAAAAGCTCTCTGAATATTTTCGCCGTAAATTATTGTAGAAGCATGCAGCTGAATGCAAGCGATTTGTAGTAACATCCAGTTATAAGTGCGATTTATATATATATATTTTCTTTTTTCTTAGGTGACGTATACATAATAAAATTTAATTCAACTTTTTTTTTTTTTTTTTTTTTTTTTTTTTTTAATGGTCAGACCCAATTTTTGACTTCTTATTCTAACTTTTAAAAACAAAATAGTTCGGCAAAAATCATGGTTTATATACTTATAATTAATTCTTGATAGAAGTACAAACAAAAATGTGTCGGAAGATCGTTCCTTCATTAAAAAAAAAATAATAATTATCCTATTTCACAAAGAAAAGTATTATATCCATTCAGATAATAACCGAAAAAGAAGTTGACAATTACAAATGTAAAATAAACTAAAGTAAATCAGATGTGATGTATGCTTCTTAACTTTTGAATAGCTATTTTAATTGATGTACATGCAAATTTAGAGATGGCAGAAATGATGAAAAGTAATGGTCCAAAAACAGCATTAAAAATGGAATATCACTGTAACTCGAAAAATAATGATAAATAAAATTTAAGTAAAAAATCATTTTTTTAAAGTTAAAAGCTTTTTATTGTGAAGCTCTAAAAAGCATGAAATAAAATTTATTCTGGCAAAGACATACTACAAAGAAATGGAAGTTTCAACACTAAGAAAATTTTAGAGAAAAATATAGGTACTTCCTTTTGCAAGAGAGGAAATAATTTTAATATTCAAAATATTTTAAAAAGCTTTCGAGACCAATATTCTTAGTTATTAGCTTTTGTATGATCATTCGTTAGGTCAGAAATATCAATTGTCTCGAAAGCTTTTAAAAATATTTTGAACATTATAAATTTTCATCTCTTGCAAAAAGGAAAATACCTATATTTTTCACCAAAAATAAATTCAAAAACTGGCGTACAGGCAATAGCAAGAAATTAAAACTTCTTCACATACCATAAATTTTAAAATTTATGGTGTGTGAAGAAGTTTTAATTTCTTGCTACCTATATTTTTCTCTAAATTTTTCTTAGTGTTGAAACTTTCATTTATTTGTAGCATGCCTTTGTCAGAATAAATTTTATTTTATGCTTTTCAGGGCTTCACAATAAAAAGCTTCTAACTTTAAAAAATTATTCTTTATTTAAATTTTATTTTGTGCTTTTTAGTTACAAAAAAGGAAAAAGCTTATTAAAAAAACTAATTAAAATTTCTTAGAATATTTTGTAGACAACTGAAGATTTTCTTATATCAATTGACTTTTTTCGTTTATTTATCTGCAAAAAAAAAAGTACTATATCGTCTTTCGAGGACCAAATCCGGGACCATCGCATTATCAGCATGACACTCTAACCAAAAGTCTAAGAACTGTCAAGCAAAATCATAGAACATTCTAGAAAAATCTATCAAATACTTATAAAAAAGGAATATTGTACTCGAATGTTTTTTTTTTTTTAATATTTGGAATATTTAAAATTTTTCATATTTTCCAAAAGTGAAATATCTGTGTTTTTCTTGTTTTTCTTTAAAATTTTCTCGTTGTTGAAACTTTTATAATTGTATAGCCTGTCTCTCCAAGAATAAATTTTTAGTTTAGGCTTTTTAGAGCTCCAAAATAATAAAAAACGTTCAGTGTTATTTTTATTTATTTATATTTTTATTAATTAATTAATTAATTTTTATTTATATTTTTACTGAAATTTTTATTTTCGGTAATTAGTAACTAATAATAATAATAATAATAATAATAATAATAATAATAATAATAAATAATAATAAAAAGCTTCTTCTTCTTCTTCTTCAAAAAAAAAAAAAAAAAAAACATATCAAAATTCCTTAGGACACTGTGTAGACAATGAAAGACTTTCTTTTATGAATTGACATCGTTTCAATTAATTATCTGAAAAAAAAGTAACACATCGGCTTGCAAGGATCGAACCCACGAGCATCGGGTTATCGCTATGATGCTCGAACAAAATGCGCTAACGAGCGACGAAAAAAGTTGTTTAAATTTACATTAAAGTGGAGGCGCTTTCCTTTTCCGAATGACACAAAGACACGATGCTAAAACACGATGCTAGATTATATCTGTATAAACTTTTTATTTTATGTTTTTTAGTATCTACAATAAAGCTTCTTAAAAAAAAAAAAAAAAAAAAAAAAAAAAACCTCTTCAAAAATTCTTAGTATATTCTGTAGACAATGTAAAATTTTCTTTTATCAATTGACACATTTTGTATTAATTACCTGCAAAATTTAACACATCGATCCTTCGGGGGTGGAACTCACTACCATCGTATTAGCAACTTGACGCCCTAATCAACTGCGCCAACGAGCGACTATAAGGACTGATGACTTTTACTATAAAGTTGCGATGCCCTATTTATTAGCGTGAGATGAAGACGCGATAACGAAACCCAATTAAAAAAAAAAAAAAAAAAAAAAAAAAGCTTCTAAAAAAATTATTAATTTTTTTGGTTTATTTTTATTTGTTAAAAATTTTATTTTGTGCTTTTTAGTAACTAGATAAAAAGCTATTAAAAAAAAAAAAAATCTTCAAAAATTATTACGATACTGTGTACACAACGAATTATTTCCTTTTATCAACTGACACCTTTTCTATTAATTATTTGAAAAATTAACATGACACTCTAACTAACTGAGCCATTAAGAGATAGAGATACAATGAATTGCTTACAATTTTATTCCATTTTTATTTTTATTTATTATTTTTTTTAAGTGGAAGTGTCTTGTTTTTTAGCGTGACAGAAAACGAGATGAAAAATTGAACTTCATATAATAATATATATATATATATATATATATATATATATAAAACTTCTAAAAATAGTTATTTATGTATTTTGCACTTGAAACTTTTTATTTGAAGCTTTTTTAATATCTAAGATATTTTGTGTTTTCTAATATCTAAATGAAAAAAAAAAAAAAAAAAAAAAACTTCTTTAAAAAACTTTTAAATTCTTAAGATATTGTGTAGTCAACGAAAAATTTTCTTTTATCAATCGATACCTTTTCTACTAATTATTCTCAAAAATTATCACGCCGGACCTTCCGGAGACCGAACTCTCGACACCGCTTTATTAACGTCACGCTCTAACCAACTGAGCAACAGAGCCACAAACGAAATGGCTTATATTTACTTTAATTGTTTACTAGAGTGGCACTAACACACGATGACAAAGTCAATTTCATATTAAACCCATATATTTGAAGATGCTCGTTCTATTCGTGAAAATTTTAATTTGGGTCATAATTCAATTTTTTTTTTCAAATATGAATTTATATAGTTTTATATTATAGTTTTCATAATTCATTTTTTTAAATCTGAAGTAGGCATGGAATATGTTTGGGTCATTACATTATAACGCATACAAAAGTTGAAATCTGGATATAGTAATAATTCAGAAACATATGAAATTATGTTTGCCGCATTCATTTAACATTAGTATCCACATAATTTGACAGTTTATAACTATCAGAAAAATGGGAGAAATACATAAACTGTACCTTTTCCGGGCTAATTTAATACAACTAAATCAAATAAAATACTTAAATGGGGGTGTCTATTGAAAAAACAATGTAGTTGTTACCAGTTTTTGTAGATAAAATACCCACTAAGCAATATTATAGCTATACCGACCTACACTATTTGTCATTGATAATCGATTGGCACCAATCGAATATTTATAGAACGATTTGCGATAAAATTAATTAGGGATGTAGTACCGTTTTTTTTTTTCTGACTGTACATATCTGAATCAAGCAAAATTGTGTTTGTAGACACCATACCATACAGGAAATAATTAACTAGATGGAGTTTTAGCTTTTTAACCAAAAGCAGAAGCATCTATAAAATATGGTACATTCCAAAGCTTGGATATATTTTCTATTGAATATGAATCCGTCTAGTTACAAGGACATTTTCATAGATTTGGAGACTGATCTGAAAAGATTTAAGCAGATGTAAAATTTCGAGAGATTATGTTTAGTTGGACTAAAATTGACAGGATTAAAAGTTTTTTATAGTTTAAAAAGTATCTTGCAAAAATGTGAATAGGCTTTTCATAGCTAATTATGCAAAGGTTAAATCATACTTTAACACATCTCAGCCAAATATTTTTAATTATATATACACTGCTGTTTGCAAAAAGTGCAACACCATGAAAAAATCATCAGAATTAGATGAAATTTGCAGCAATAGTCAATTATAGGATGTTATGCAAAATAATAAAGTTTCAAAGCCACCGCCCTCTGAACTGATGCTGAAAGCGTATAAACAGAAGGCTGTAGGGCTACGTTGAAAATTGTTAATGATTATTTGTTATTGGCGAACATGTAGTGAGACCTAAGTATGCTTCCACGACGGAAGAAGGATAAATTTCAATAACTTACGGAGTTTGAACGGGGGAGGATTATCGCCTCCGAGAAGGAGGATTTTCCTATCGCGTAATAGCAGCTCGTGTGCAGCGGAACAGTTCCACAGTGGTGCGAGTTTGGAAGCAGTGGACCGACGAGCACAGAACAACTCGAAAAACTGGCTGTGGACGATGGAAGGTGACGTCAGCGCACGACGATCAACACCTTCTCCGCATGGCGGTGAATGACCGTACAGCTTCCTCCAGGCAGTTGGCAGCACGTTGGTCTACTGCTACAGTTGTACTAATGTCGGCTTCGTCAATTCGTCGACGTCTGTTTCACCATGGACTTTGTGCAAGGGTAACTTTACACAGGATCCCTCTCACGGCAAACCATCGACGGCTGCGTCTTCAATGGGTTCATGAGCACAGAGCCTGGCAAGCTGATTGGCACCAAGTTGTCTGTTCAGACGAATCGCGGTTCAGTTTGTGGGACCATGATGACCACGTTCGTGTCACACGCTATGACGGTCAACGCTGCCTTCCAGAGTGCGTTATCGAACGACATAGTGTCCGAAAACCCGGAGTTATCGTCTGGGGTGCGATTTCGTATCATGGACGATCCAATGTGCTATGAATTGAGGGTAATCTCAATAGCAACAGGTACGTCCGTGAAGTGCTACAGCCCGAAGATATTCCCTTCCTTCAAGACATCCCTGGAGCTATCTTTTAGCAGGATAATGCACGCTCACATGTTGCAAAGACTGTTCGAGACTTCTGTTCAGCCCAACCCATGCAACTTCTTTCTCGGCCTACTTATTCACTGGATATGTCGCCACACTAATGAGCACGTGTGGGATTTGGTTGGTCGGTGTCTCGCTCATGATCCGCGTCCTGCAGCTTCTAAAAATGAGCTTTAGCTGTGCATACAAGCAATATGGAATTATATTCCACAAGCAGACATTTAAAATCTGTTTGACTGCCACGTCGTATAGCAGCACTTATTGCAGCGCGTGATGGCTACAACAAATACTGATTTCGGACACTTAATTTTATTTTTTGCTTTGAAAATATCGTCATTTATTTGTACCAATACAAGTCGTTTGTGCATTAAATTTCATTTAATTCTGATGATTCCCTCATGGTGTTGCATTTTTTACAAACAGCAGTTTATATATATGAATATATATGTGTGTGTGTGTATTTTGGCAATAATACAAATTTTCGTTGTTATTATTATTATATTTTTTATAATCGCCGTAATAAATATGAAAAATAAACTAAACTTAAATTTCATTATTACACTAACACAATTTCTTGCTCTCTGTGACTATAATTTTGTATTAAAGTAAATTTTTTTTTCTGATATAAAAAGAGAAAAGCACAAAAAAAGTAGTAATACACTATCTTAAAACTATTGTTAAAAAAAAAAAAAAAAAACTTTAAATAAATAATAAATAAAACTTTCCAATAAAGATTTATCTAAGTATGAAAAATCCTCCTCTACATTATGAAACTCGGCAATATTAAAAATTACAAAATAAGACTAATATATAAAAAAATCCTAAAATACAAAAAAAAAGAAAAAAAAAAAAAAAAAAACACTATTGCCATGTGGTCTGGATTTTCAAAATCTGAAACATAGTACAGTGTGTCCTAAAAGTTCCAGTACTCCAACTTAAAGAACTCATCGTGTCCATGCTTTTTTTTTAAATATTAAATTTTATCGTCTGCTTATTATTGCATCAATTCTTTAATTTTTATCGTTTGTTTAGTATCTCCCTCAAGTTGTGTGAGAATAATGTTTTATGTTATTTTGTTCTTCATAGTGAAAGATGTTTATCACGCATTCAGAGAATTACGCTGTTTGAAGCTTATTTTGAATGTAAATCGTATGAAAGATGCAAAAGTGTTTGGCGATATAAATATCCAAATGATGCAATACTGAATAAAAATATGCTATATCAGCTCGTTCGACAATTTCGTAATACAGGTTCTGTGCAGGTGTGTACAGGTTTCTCTACAAGAAGTCACTCCCAGCATGTTAAAACGCGTTTCTAAGCACATGCGCAAACGAGTTCAGCTTTGCCTCCTAGAAAAGGGTGGACATTTTGAACATTTGTTATAAATGTAAGTTCTGTATTTTTTCCTCTGTTATTTTAAAAGTGCTTTTTATCATTAGCATAAAAATAATCGTTTTAAGGTTTGTTGTTTTGTAAATAAAAAATACATCAGCGTCAGTACTGAAACTTTTAGGACACTCTGTATAATTTAAAGTGCCTTAAAAGTCTTAAAATAAAGAAGGATAATTTATTTGATAATTTATTTATTATTTTTTATGTATAATTATTTAATGACAATTTTAGTTATACCATATGCATTAAATTACCTCAATTACACAAATAAAGGAAAACAAAATATTTTAATACTTATTTAAGTGAAGCACGCGTTCTAATATGATAAATGCATGAAACAAATGCTGTAAAGTAAAAAATAAATGATTATTAATTTTTTCAATATGTTGCTCGTCTATTTTACATTTAATATTTTACATTTAACGTTATTTTAAGTATGATGTCTTCAAAATCGGGATTATTTTGCAGACAGGTTTAAAAAACTATTTTACTAGAGATTAAATGAAACATAAAATCTGCTAAACAGGTTTTGATTTCAGGATAGAACGCCATGGAATTTTTATGTATTACAAAGACAAACGAGGAAACATTTTATTTATACGGAAAATGCCAATTATTTGCTTAAATTTTACTTAAAAGATTTATTTAATTATTTACTTTTAATTATTTTGTTTTTTTAGAACGTATTATAATTTTTTATTGCATCAACATGTGTTATAGTAAAACACGTACAAAACAATAAGTATCATGTACTTTTAAGATTTTTGCTCGAAAATTTCTCTCCTCCTTTTCTCAAATCTCACTCTGCCAATCTATTCGGCGGGTTCTTCCATCTTGTTCGCTGTTGCCAGATTCCTAAAAGAATCTTGGTCGAAGCGCTGTTGCTACTCTGGAGGGACAAATCCCATGCCCTCACCGTAATCACTGGGATTCCTCATGTCCACCTGCAGGTCTCGCAGACATATATAAAAACTCAAATTCTACAGCTTAAAGACCTCGAATTAACAAACATCATCTTCCCACAAACCCCCATACAAACTTTGACCTGCAGCTGGGATATTCACCCAGGCAAGGATGTTGCCCCATTCATCACCAGTTGCACTAAAAATAGTTTCTCTCCCTGTGTTCCAGTGGCGATCTACACTGATGGTTCCAAAACGGACGTCGGGGTTGCAGCAGCATTTTGCGGGCTGGACCGTGGCACCGTGGCCCATCGGTGGGTCTGCAGGCTCGAGGAATATAATACTGTCTTCCAAGCGGAAATCTATGCCATAGAAAAAGCAATACGCTGGATTGGCGACTCGAACGTGAATGAAATCTTTAACATCTTCAGCGATAGTCTCTCGGGCCTTCAGGTAATAGCTCGGCATCGGCGCAAACACCCACAAATTCAAGAGATCAAAAAACACTTAACGAATCCAAACTTAACTTGCTCCCTGGCACACGTTTCTGCCCACAGGGGCGTGATCGGCAAAGAACTAGCTGACTCCCTTTGAAAAGAAGCAACTGTTTTCTCCACCAAGTGTTCCACAATCCCTGCTCCACCCTCCTATGTCAAAAATAGAATCAAAGAAATTATTAATCTCAAATGGCAAAACATGTGGGATAGTTCAGTGAAGGGTAGGCACACCTTTTCGCTGATCCCACAGGCTCGCATTAACTCCTGGACCCTAACCCTACCTATCACGGCATTCATAACAGGTCATGGCCCCTTCCCATCTTACCTTTACAAATTTCACTGCCGACGCTCTCCCCTGTGTTCTTGCGGCGAGGAGGGAACTCCGCAACACTATTATTTCCACTGCTCCTTAACAGCACAATATCATATTAGAAATCCCTCTCCCAGACCAATCAATTGGCTGGACAACATTTTAACAAGGAAACCCTTAATTAATAAATAAAATAAAATTTTCTCTTTTTTAATGGATTTATGTAACCTAACAAACTAACCTAAAATCACAACTAAAGAAAAATTCTTTCTCCTAAACACATTAATCTTCTATCTCCTTGTTATCTTCCCGTGTGTCCGTGATGCTGCTGTAGCCCTCATAAATGCAAGGGTCTAAACTGGTAGCGTGCCACTTGTCGCGGAAGGCCACACAGCCTGGCACCCTCTCTCCTATAATGAAGCGGCGCCCCGTGTCGCGGGTAGACTGGTGCCTGGTGCCGCTCTTGTAAAAACCCATGCCCATTTTCATCGCCCCTTGTCGTGGGTTGGCTAAGCCAGGCGATTCATGATGTAATTTTTTTTTCTCAATAAACGTCGGAGCAGCTCACGTGGATTGTCCTAGAAGCGCTCAACACCGCTCTTCGAGCGGTGAGCGGGGGCTGCTCCCTGTTCAATGGTTTATGAGTGTCGCGTGGGAGACCTGTCTCTAGCGGCTTTTGTAATTTTTTTTTTTTTTTTTAGAGTTTAAATAAACTTCGGAAGAGGGGCCTAGCATAGCTGGAATCGCTCGACACTGCTCCTAGAGCGGTGTGCGGCACCTCTTCCCTGTTAAATGGTTTATGAGTTAGAATGACAGGTGACCACAGCTGATTCACACACACACACACACACACATACATATATATATATATATATATACTTAAAACATTCTAAGAATGTTGGTAAATATTTAAAATTTATTATTGATGATGTTAAAATAATAAAAATTAGCGTTTAAATAATTCATATTTTAATCATTCACACTAAAAAAAGGAAACTTTTTAGAATCATTCAATATATGGAATAGAAGGATATTTTATGAAATAGCATATACTGGTATCAAAAATCAAACCTTAAAAATTGAAAATTTGTCTATCAATTTTATTGAGCGATTGTTTAAATGTTAGCTGGAATACTGTTTATAAATAACTACGATAAAAAGATTCCAAAGTCTGGTAAAAATATATACTTTTTCACATAAATTAAAATCAAACTTTAAACTCTTCATTATACGGAAGAGTAAGTTTCATGTAGTCAAATTTATACGAGATTACTTTTGCGCATAAAATATACTAAACATTGTAAAATGCAATACAAATATTTCTACCACTTGCACTAAATGATTTAAAGAATAATTTAAAACAACGAATGTAAATTTGTTTAAAGTGGGATAAAATCATTTTGATGAATAGCAGGATTAAACTTAACCAAGGATTACTTTTTAAAAACCTATGTAGATTCTCTTTAGCCAAAAGTTTTAACGGAATATATTTCATGGGCAAAATAATTGCTGCAAAAATACGAATTCATTAGTTTATCTCATTGTACAAAAGCAAGTTTGCGAAATTTGCCAGTGTGTATTATTATTTTGAAATCGTACATTTCAAAATGTTCTAGTTAGATAAGTATAAATCATTTTACCTTTTATATATGGAGACGGTTAACATGTCATTATTATTATTATTATTATTATTATTATTATTATTATTACTTTATAAGAGTAATAAGTTGCATAATCCGAGAAATATATTTTATTTTTCGCTTTAAAAATGTTTTAATATAAATAATTTTACTTTCTTCTGTTAATATATTTCAACGTTTTATTCATAATGAAACTATTTGTGGCATTTTTAATCACAGAATATAGGGTGAAGTGGATTAAATAAAACAACGTTTTATCTTAGTACGAATTTGACATAATTTGCTTTTTAGTTGTTATTATGCTTATGATTCTGAAATTTTTTAAATACAAAATACGATTAACTGAAATTGAAAAATATACGTATGGGCTTATTGTTATTTAACAATGTGCCATTTAAAGAAAAAAAAAATCCTGCAAATCTTTTATTTCGTGATACTATCTGGCCCATGGTTTGAGACAAGTGTAACTTCACCCTACTATACCCATATGCAATACATTAATTTGTATGTAAGTCGTTTTCAATATAGTAAAAACCTTCATGAATCTAGTTCTTGATTTTTTTTCTTTAATATCACAACTTTGAATTGCGAATCTTACTTTACGCCTCTAGCCAGCACCTGGCACTTTTTAATCTTTTCTTCATTAAAATTAAATAAATAAATCAGGTATGAGAATTGATTAGAAAATATTAAAAAGAATAAAAAAGTAAAAATTATATGCTCTGTAGATTTATAATAAATAACTGGGGTTTATTTTAATATTAATTATGGCACTGCAAGTAAAATATGTTGCAATCAATTAATGTCAATGTTAACGTTGCAAAATACGTTTTACAGTGGTAAAGAGTTTGTAGCAAATAATTCGGTAATAAATAAAGATCTTTTATGCGAACGTATAGCTTGTTTGTATTTCGATATGAAGATCCAGCAAGCGAATTTCTTTCAGATTCTTTTTAGAGAATACTTTGATTTGTCCTTCAACAATTTTTTAACTCAATCCTGATTTTTATTAATGCCACAGAATGCCTTAAACATATGCTAAGTTCACTTACAATCACCCTGTATATCTACATTATTAATATAGTACTGTGTTTTCATTGTACGATTATGCTGAACTGGATTTTTCACGTAATGTTAATATCACATGTATGTAGAACATGCATTTCTCAACGTACTGTTTACTTTAGGTTATACAGTCTAAATATACGTTCCTTTATTATATAATTCAAATGTGTGTCTTTGTGCATTTGAATTCACTGACAAAGAATTCACTGAAGAAGTATTTAAAACAATCACAGCTTTCGACATATTATTGAAATTTTAATATATCTGCTGACATATAAAATGTATATATTGAAATATTACACTTCAATGCTTATTTAGTGAAGCACATACTGTAACAATTCAAAGGAACATCTTATAGCTAACAGTCGCATTTTGAATGCAGTTATCATGATTAAAAAACCCGTTTGGTTTACATTTAAAATAGATATTATACCAGTGGTGCAAAGCTGTGCATAAGTAGAAAGTAAATGAGACGTTTAAACCTTTACGTATATTAGTATATGCTTAGTTAAATGAAAATGTTTCTTTGGTAAAATTTATTGTATGCTGTTCTAGTAATTGTGTTGGAATAATTAAAATTATTAGGGGAAAATGGAATCATAATATTCCATTTAATAACAATATATAAATAATAAAACGAAATATAACAATATAGAATGAGAAACAATATTATTTATCGATTACATTTTAGCGAAATATTATAATTTATTATACATAGCTTATTAATTGTTTGAATTACATCACTTATGATTTATCTTATTTAATTATTATTTATTTTTGCTCTTCTTTAGGTAAATTGTATTGGAAAGTTGAACTGTGCAAATGTAGGCATATTTTTCAGACAATTATTTTTAACAGAAATGTTCATTTTATTAAACTACTTTATTTATAAAATATATTAATGTCTGTTTTTCCCCCTTTACTCTACAAATGTTTTATTCTCTATATAAACTTAATGGTATAGTTTGTGGCATTTTTTAAGTACTAAATATACTAAAATTCCATGAGTGGTTGCCAAGGGATCATATTTTATCCCTTCTTTTCGTGTTTTGTTTTACAAAAATTAAAACAAATTGTATTAAATAAGGTTTTTTACACCAGAAAAAAAGTCATCTTTATTACACACAGAACAATCTCTCTCTCTCTCTCTCTCTCTCTCTCTCTCTCTCTCTCTCTCTCTATCTATCTATCTATCTATCTATATATATTTTTTTTTTCAATTATTTTCCCATTTTGTCGTGTAATATACAAGTTATACCATACTTTTAGTCATACGAATGTTTTCATCAACTAAACGGGAAGCATGGGTGAAACTAGGTGTCTACGAAACAACATTTATATTTGAACTCACCATAATAAACTGAAGTATCTTGGATAATTGGATTTATCTTGGATTTGGTTACTGAAAACTTTCAAGAGTTGTAAATGTGATGGTTTCATGTTACAAAAAAAAAAAAAAAAAAAAAAAAAAAAAAAGAAAGAAAAAAATGTGTTTACATGCAAAAAGTTTAGTAAAAATAAATAAATAAATAAGTAAAATAGTTAAAATGAACCAAACGTGTAATATGGAACAGTTATGAAGGGAAATATGGAATACAAATTTCCTTAAAGGTTAATATGAAACAGGGTGGTAATTTTACAGAAAATCATGAATAATTGGAATACTAAAAGTTTGTCTCGAAATTATTATTGAAAATAAACAGTATTGAAAAAATAAATAAATAAGTAAAATAGTTAAAATGAACCAAACGTGTAATATGGAACAGTAATGAAGGGAAATATGGAATACAAATTACCTTAAAGGTTAATAAGAAACAGGGTGGCGATTTTACAGAAAATCATGAATAATTGGAATACTAACAGTTTGTTTCGAAATTATTATTGAAAATAAACAGTATTGAAAAAATAAACAACATTGAAGTTTTGCAAAAATTGCATATAATATTTAATAATTGTACTCATAATTACCCGAATCGTCATCTTGGAGAATACATCAACCTCAACCACCTGTTGACGGAAACATGTTTATAGGAATCAGATTACTAACTACTTCAACTAGAAATGACATTAGGTTTTCATTCATTTTACTGCATCACGAATAGGTTACTGAATTCGTATACTTTAAAAAAAAAAAAAAAAAAAAAAAAAAAAAAACCTCTTCTCATAGACACAAGGTGAACGAAATTTTACATTTGGGGCTTAACTGTAATTTATTTTAATATTACATTATACTAACAATCATTAAAAAAAAAAAAGAAAAAAAATGAAGAAAAGGAATAACTCACATGAATGCATAGACAACTAGTATGTTGTGGCCACCACAAGACTATCTTCTATATTTTCCTATACAAATTCACTCAATAACAATAAAAAAAGAAATACATTTTTTTTCCAAGTTTTTTTTCGTTAAAAGCAAAAAAAAAAAAAAAAAAAATCGATAACTTTGTTTTAAATTGTCACAGATTTATAGTTCAACCATTCGTTTTAAAGGTATTGACGAGACCTTTCGAAAGATACCCATCTTTAAAATGTAACCCCCCCCCCCCGGTGTACTTCCCCCTGGGGGGGGGGAAGCGATGCCCCACATGCACAAAATTTTTTTACTAATTAACTACTATTATTATTAATAATTCATATTAATTTTACAATCACAGGTTAAGAATAACTCTCATTATGTACATTTATACGGAATTTTCTCCTATACTGCCATGTTAAAAATTTAGAAAAAATACGATCACAGCGCCACCTGTTGAGCGATTGATCCCCAAATCTAATCAGCACACGTTTATGTCCCAGGCCAACTAAATACCAAGTTTGGTTAAATTTCGTTAAAAAAAAAAATATATATATATATATATATATAATAAGATTATTTTTTCTAAGTTTTTTTTCGTTAAAAGTAAAAAAAATCGATAACTTTGTTTCAAATTATCACAGATTTATAGTTCAACCATTCGTTTTAAAGGTATTGACGAGACCTTTCGAAAGATACCCATCGTGAAAATTTACTCCCCTCGAGGGGGGACATCCCGCCCACGGGGGTTGGCGAGGGTCCTGCACATACAAACATCTTTTCCCAGTTGACTATCTCTATTATAAATAATTCTTGTAAATTTCATAATGATTACTAAAAAATAATTCTCTTTATGCACATTTATACAAAATTTTGTCCTATATCACCATGTTAAAAATTTAAAAAAAGCGAGATGGCAACGCAACCTGTAGGACAATTTTTACCAAAAGTTGATAGGCACTAATTTATGTCAAGGTGCAACTGCATACCAACTTGTATGAAATTCTGTGCAGTAGTTCCTGAGATACAGTTGCCACAAAATTTTGTCACACACACACAGACAGACTGATAGACAGACAGACATTTTCTAAAAATGGTCAAATCGTGTTCTACAGCTCTCAAAACGCGTAAATCCATCAAAAACCCGAGGTCGAAAATTTTTACGAATCCAATACTTTCTTCTATTGAATATAGAAGAAAGTAAAAAATGGAAGAGATTGCCAACTACTCTTTATGGAGATTAGAAAAGTGAAATAGTAATGTGGCATTAGTCTGCATATTTTGCATGAATGTTATGTGAAAGGTTTTGAGGATTTTGTCTGTGTAAAAATATTATTGCACATGGTAAAAGTTTGTATTAAACATTTTTTTTTCTTTTTTTATAAAAAACTTTTAGAGTAGCTTTCTATTTTTACTTAATTTACCCGACTACCGTAAGTAATGGCAGTATTGTATTCGGTCTAAAAATTCGATATCTAGTTTTCACCTGACTTACATATTTTAAGGTCTCCTGAGTCAAAAAAAAAAAAAAAAAAAAAAAAAAAAAAAAAACTTTTTGGCAATTGGTGCGCGTGTGAGTGTTTGTACGCATGTGTGGAAAATTCTGACTATCATATCTCCGAAACTAATAAAGATAAAACAGCGAAACTTCATAATTGACGCATATCTGGTGTACAAATATATATATATATATATATGTATATTTATTTATATAAAGGGAAAATTGAAAAATGAGGAGTGGGATATTGGAAACTGGAAGTAGGACCGTAGTCTATTCCTCAAAAACAGCTCTAACGATTTTATTCGAAGTTGCTATTTAAACACCCTATTAGATGTCCTTTTGAATGATATAGTTTGTTAGTTTAGGAAAATTGATAGGTGTCCTGTATAAATAGCTCAATTTCAGGCCTCACAAGTGGGTCTCTTTAAAAACGGCTGAATGGACATTTTCAAACTCGCCATACCAACTCCCTTTTAAATATTCCTTTGAATGTAATTATTGTTTTCCGGTCAATAATTGAGTATTCCAAGTTTTGGCAAAAGTTGGTATCTCAAAAACGGCTCTAACGATTTTTTTTTTTTTATTGTCACAGAAATACATTTTAGATATCCTTTCTCATGCATTACGTGGTTATTACAGGAAAATCAATAAGCATCTTGCTTATGTAGGTTAGTTTTAGATGTCGGAAATTGTTGTTTCAAAAAGTAACTCTACCATTTTTTTCCCTTATTTTTGACTCGCTATGTAAATTTTATTGTACATGTCTTTACAAGTTTATTAAGTTTCCCTACCGGAAATATTTTAGGTTTCTACTTCGTTAGGTTAATTTTATATATTCTGATTACATTATCTTTTCTGATAATATCTCAAAAAAAAAAAAATAATAATAATAATTGGGTAATAAAAGTTATGTCGTTGTTTCCCACCAGATATTTTAATAATATATTTCTATCATATGATAGCTATATAAAATTTAATGAATAAATTGGTCTAAATTTAAAAGGAAATCTTACTTAAATTTTCAAAGATTTCAGAGAAAAAATCATTCTAAGCAATAATTAAAAATATTTAGCTAATATATTATCCAGTTCTTTCAAAATAAAGAACTTTTAAGTCTATTCGCCAATTTGATAGTAATTTAGAAAATATTAAAACTAGCTCTTTAGAACGGCAATTGCATATTCGCACAAAAGACCTCTTTAAAAATAAATTGCATGTAAATATCCTGACTTTTGAACTAAAGTAAAATAATTTGCCTCTGCATTTTAAATGTTCAACTATTTAAATATCTTAATGTGTTTTGGGTTTCACAATGAGAAACGAACAGAATTTAACTATGAGCCTACGCTTTCTGAAAATGAAATGCAAATTTAAAAGATTGAATTTTTAAAGCAGATGTTTGTGAAAGAGAGATGCATAAACTTTTATCTTTGGATAGTTTAAACCTTTTAAAACGTTTTCCTATAGAGACCCACGAGATTTTAAATTTATCTCAGGTATCAAAAGAAGAGTATTTATCACATACACGAAAAAATAAAAATATGTTAATACATTATATTGAAATTATTTTACTTTTAAAGAGACGTGTCTCTCTTTCTTCAACGAATATATGTATGACGGAAATAGTGACGGAAACAATAATAAATAGTGAGTAAAAATGTAATTAAGGTTAAAAAAAAAAAAAAAAAAAAAAATCCCTTTTCGGCAAGCTTAAAGGCAAAAGTAGATTCCTTTACGTTAATGTTACAATTGTAAAAAAATTTTACATATGCATTAATACCTAGCCAATGGCTTTGTTCCCACTTATTGCATTATTTACGTCGCTATTCTGTTTTCAAGAAATTTAATTTTCAACTACAAAAGGGTTTTATTCATTCTACTTAAAATTTTAGGCTAAATTAATTGGTTTGTAAATGTTTCAATTTTTTTAAATTCGAGCTCATAATCATTCAACAAATAAAAGCCTTAAAGATATACAATCCCAGCAATGGTGAATCCTGGAGGGGGCTATTGAGCTACACCCCCCTCCCCACCCATGCTTAATGAAAATTATAATTTTTATTTAAAAACCATATAACTGTTGTTCAATATCTTTCTTTTAAAAGAAAAAGTAATAGAAACGTGAAAATGCACTTGTGATCTTACTAGTTCTGGTAAGCCTGGCGTTGCTATGGTCAAGTCAAATACAGATAGGTGGTAGCGGTTTTTGGATAGTTATTTCATTGTAATTTTTATTGAATTATTGAAAGTTTTGTATTGTGTTTTTGTGATTCTTATTGTCAGATGAGTAAAAATTGTAAAGTGAAACTGTTTTGGTTCACATAATCTGAACATTAACATTAACATTAGTTAATATTTGACTATTTGGCACCGCTGAATTTCAATGTTAGTTGTTATGAATTTAGTAAATTGTATGATTTGGCGAGATTTTGGTGACAAAACTTGCGACTTAGCAATGAAATTTTGGATTTGGCGGCAAAAGTTGATAGTTGATGACGAAATTTTTGACTTGGCGACAAAATTTGGCGAGCTTGGCGATGGAGAAAGGCAGCTTTGGCGTCATATTCTCTTTCCACGCGTAAACCTCATATCTCTTCACAGACCAATATCTTGTTTCGACAAGATAAAAAGTCAAAGGAAGCTGTAATGTATTACTCTCAATCGTAAATTTTAAATTCTTGCCTAAACTGACATTCTGAACTATTCACCACAAACGATATTTGTATTAAGATTAACGTAGTATTTTAATTTTATATTTTAAAATGATTAATTAAAGCGTTTAACAAGGTTTTTAATTAACACACTTTTATTAACTTGATATGATGCAACTATTAATGTATGTAACGGAATTTTGCAATTCAATTTTCGACAACTTCTTGTCGTCCAAAGGACCAGAAATTTTGCACAAGACTTCATAATCAATGACAATACTAGATACAAGTGTTTCCAGGCACTTTTCCTATCAGGGGCAGGTACCAAGGGCAAACAGAAAATCTATACTTAACAAAACTATCGTATGTGACACAGGATTTGGATGTATTTGTATAATGTCGAGTGGCAACAATTATTTTTTTTTTAATAAAGATTTAAAAGTATGTAATAGCCATAGAATAATAATAAAGGAAGAAGGAGCATAAGTGTTTCTACATAAGCTGTTGTATTGCCACAACAAACAGCGATAATAGCTCTGAGGATGGGTGCCCTACTTCAAAGTTGAGAGGAGCAAAAGTAGCTTTCGCTGGCATTTCACTAGAAGGAGTTTGTAAGCATTAAGAGTATCGGCGTGCTCCTTCTTCCTTTATTATTATTCTATGGTAATAGCTTTCTAAAACCTTTATTAGTTCATTTTTCAATAGAGTTCTAACAACCACGTGACTTTCTTCTTAGCAACCGTACTTTGCTGAAGGACAATGCTAAGTTTTCCATGCCTTTGGAAGCGTAGTAGTCGAATTTTTTTATGCTTTTACAAATACATTTACAGCACTGTGTTACAATAAATTTGTAACACTATTCCGCAATGATAAAATGGGTCAGTGATGTCAGTTGTCCCTCAGCAAACATGCTCGTGACGTCATCTGTTAGAACTCTATAAAAGAGTGTTCTTTATTTTTTTTAAATGGTATAATTTTATTTATCAAAATAAGGGAATTCGAGTAATGAAATACTTTAATTTAAATTTAAATTTTCATGAAAATAAACTTCAACGGAAAATTCATTAAAATCGTCCCTAGTTCATTTGTTAAAGGGATACGTAAATGTCCCCAAATTTATTACCTTTTCTACCATGCCAGTTTAATTCGTTTAGCATCGCTTTACAAGAGTTTTTTTTTTTTTTTTTTTTTTTTTTTTTGAACGATGACAAACTTTTACATTATAGCATCTATGTCATAAAGCTAAGTCTGAGTCTAAATATGCTTAGCCCTAAAATATGCTGATTTTATCATTTTATTTACTTATTTTTTTTATTAACTTTTATTTTATTTGTTTAAAATCACGGATAAAATTTTATTTCATTTTTTCTCAGTACATTGTTGTAATTGTGACGTCATATTTCCTGTTAAACTTTTTTTTTTTTTTTTTCAGATTATTATATTGTTTAAAAACATGATTAAAATTTTATTATATTTTCAGTGATCTTTTAGGTTGATTTCTTTAGAAATCGACCTATTGCAATCACTTCGTTTATCTATATATATATCTATCTATCTATCTATCTATCTATAATGAAAATTTTGTCATCACGATAACTCCCGAAATAATACTCGAAATCGAACCAAATTTGGACAGTGAACTAATCTTATAAATATCTTGGATGAGTTCGTTAATCAAGTTGCTCCGACTTTTTGTTTTCAAGTGGCAGCCACTTGAAAATTTCAAACCGACATTGTAAAAAGCATATTTAAAGCAAGATTTGCTTGAATTTTGTTGTAAATACAGGTCACATGAGGGTCTCAATGATGTTTATTAATGAAGTTTATCCGCCATTTTCAATAAAGTGGCAGATATTTTAAGTTAAACGGGACCACTTGAAATCAGGCTAACACTTGAAAATTTAAAATTCCTATAACTTCCGAAATAATACTCCAAATCGAACCAAATTTGAACAGTGTCTTAACTTATCTTATAAATATCTTAGATGAGTTTGTTAACCAAGTTGCTCCGCCATTTTGTTTTCAAGTGGAGACCACTTGAAAATTTCAAATTTAAATTGTAAAAAGCGTATTCGGAAATTGTTTGAATTTTGATGTAAATACAGACCACATAAGGATCTCAATGAAGTTTATTAATAAACTATATCCGCCATTTTTAATAAAGTGGCAGATATCTTAAGTTAAGCGGGACCACTTGAAATCAGGCTACCACTTCAAAATTTTAGTTATAGGACTTCCGAAAAAATACTCCAAATCGAACCAAATTTGAATAGTGTGTTAACTTATCTTATAAATATCTTGGATGAGTTTGTTAACCAAGTTGCTCCGCCATTTTGTTTTCAAGTGGAGACCACTTGAAAATTTCAAATTCAAATTGTAAAAAGCGTATTCCGAATTTCTTTTAATTTTGATGTATACATAGATTACACAAATGTCTCAAATAACTTTATTAATGAACTTTATCCGCCATTTTTAATAAAGTGGCGGATATCTTAAGTTAAGCGGGACCACTTAAAATTAGGCCACCACTTGAAAATTTAAAACCATGATAACTTCCGAAATTATACTCCAAATGGAACCAAATTTGAACAGTTATAAATATCTTAGATGAGTTTGTTAACCAAGTTGCTCCGCCATTTTGTTTTCAAGTGGAGACCACTTGAAAATTTCAAATTTAAATTGTAAAAAGCGTATTCCGAAATTGTTTGAATTTTGATGTAAATACAGACCACATAAGGATCTCAATGAAGTTTATTAATAAACTATATCCGCCATTTTTAATAAAGTGGCAGATATCTTAAGTTAAGCGGGACCACTTGAAATCAGGCTACCACTTCAAAATTTTAAATCCCTATAACTTCCGAAAGAATACTCCAAATAGAACCAAATTTGAATAGTGTCTTAACTTATCTTATAAATATCTTGGATGAGTTTGTTAACCAAGTTGCTCCGACATTTTGTTTTCAAGTGGAGACCACTTGAAAATTTCAAATTCAAATTGTAAAAAGCGTATTGCGAATTTCTTTTAATTTTGATGTATACATAGATTACACAAGTGTCTCAAATAACTTTATTAATGAACTTTATCCGCCATTTTTAATAAAGTGGTGGATATCTAAAGTTAAGCGGGACCACTTGAAATCAGGCCACCACTTGAAAATTTAAAACCATGATAACTTCCGAAATAATACTCCAAATGGAACCAAATTTGAACAGTGTCTTAACTTATCTTATAAATATCTTAGATGAGTATGTTAACCAAGTTACTCCGCCATTTTGTTTTCAAGTGGAGACAACTTGAAAATTTCAAATTTAAATTGTAAAAAGCGTATTCCGAAATTGTTTGAATTGTGATGTGAATACAGACCACATAAGGATCTCAATGAAGTTTATTAATAAGCTATATCCGCCACTTTTAATAAAGTGGCAGATATCTTAAGTTAAGCGCGGTTACTTGAAATCAGGCTCATACTTGAAACATTAAAATCACGATAACTTTTGAAATAATACTTCAAATCGAACCAAATTTTGACAGTGATATTATCATATAATTATCTTGAATGTTTTCACTAGGCAACTTGTCCCGACATCTTGTGTCTAAGTTCCAGACACTTGAAATCACACTGCCACTTGAAAATATGCCATCACGATAACTTTTAAAATACTAAACTGATTCAAATAAAAGCTGGTTAGTGAACTTTTGGTTCAAATATCTAGGATAAGTTCTCTTGATGACTTGATCCGCAATTTTATTTTCAAGTGGCGGCCACTTGAAAATTTGTCATTATGGTAACTTTAGTAAGACAGATTCAATTCGCTTCAAGTTTGGGTAGTGGATTTATCATTCAAATATCTCAGATAAGTTCGCTAGGCATCTCACTCCACTTTTTTTTACAAGTGGTGCCACCTGAAAATTTCTTTTGATTATAATTTTTGAAATTCTGATTTAATTTAAACTAGAACTGGACAATGAAC